>VKOC01017095.1:0-121379 GCA_009364415.1 Spea multiplicata
ATCCTAAATACCACTGGGGGTAAATGGTCACTACTTACCCCAACCAGCCTAAATACCACTGGGGGTAAATGGTCACTACTTACCCTGACCATCCTGAGTCCCACTGAGGGTATAAGATCAATACTCACCCTAAATCCCGCTGAGGGTATGCAGACAGTACTCACCCCGTCCATCCTGGGTCCGCGTCACTACTTACCCCGACCACAGCCTCGCCAGGATCGCCCGGCCGCCGGTCACTGATGGTGTTACAGTCTGGGAAGCCATCATTAGATGTTAGCACTGGAACCGTCGCTTATAGGGTTAATTCTCCGCGCCTCTGCAGACGGCGTGTGAAGAAGCCGCCGGCTCCCAAACATTTCCAAATAGGGCGCTGGCGAGCCCCGTCTGCCGGGGGCTGAAAGGTCTCTGGCACGGAGGACGGGATTTAAAGGGCATCCTGCCAACATACTCAGTTTAAGCATTTAAACCTTCGACCAATTAGACGCGGTTATTCTCACGGCGACCGTCCGGAAACATTAAGGATTCTTCATAACCCCCCTCGTGATTAACACTTTCACTGCTGGCTCAATGTGTAGCCGTTAAAGACCCCTCACGGAGTCAACTAGCCATTTCTTTTAAATTCACTTGCCGGGGTTAACCCTTTAAGAACAGGTCTCGTTACCATGTCTTTATCTTTTATTTTTTACAGCTTTCCTCTTTTTTTTTGTGACCGGAATTCCCCGCGTTGGCCCTTCGCTGTCGCCTTTGGCCCTTCGCTGTCGCCTTTGGCCCTTCTCAGGCCCAACCTCGCTGCTTGGTTCGTTTGAAGGATGAACTTGGAACGCGTCCCTAATGAGGAGAAGCTGCAGCTCTGCAGGAAATATTACCTGGGTGAGTCGCCGACGTTCTAGATCACACACAATCTAGTGCCCAAACACTGGGCGCTCGTTGCCTTGGTAACGTGAACTAACGAGCTCTCGGGGCCGGTGGGATCTCTCCGCAGGGGGGTTCGCGCTGCTCCCGTTCCTTTGGCTGGTGAACGTCATGTGGTTCTTTAAGGAGGCGTTCATGAAGCCGGCGTACACGGAACAGCCTCAGATCCAAAGCTGTGAGTAGAGCGTAAAACGCACGAGCGGCCCCCGCGATTCGCGTCCCGGGGGGGTCTGCGTGGTTTGGGTTCCTCACCGACCTTCTCTTTTTCCTCCCCTGACAGATGTGAAACGCTCCGGCCTCGGGCTGCTGGTTTGGGTGGTCATTCTCACCACGTGGATCAGCATTTATCAAACCCATCGCGCCGGCTGGGGCGCCACCGGAGACTACCTCTCATTCACCATTCCCCTGGGGATCCCCTGATACGCTGACGTTTCTCGGACCCCCTGGAAGACAGCTGGGACTGACCCGGGACCCCCATTCCCTGTACTTTGTTCCCGTGTGCTGCGGGGACCCCCTATCACCTTATTGCAAGTGCATTAAAAACACTGAGTGGTTTGTAAGCCTGGGCTGGGCTCGTTAAACATCCCAGAAATAAAGATCATTTTTTTTTCTCCTGAAGCCTCTTTCTTTGTCCTGATTGCGGCCGTTGGTTGCTGGGTGGGTACAGCGGGGGGCTGCAGGCTGAGTGTGAGAGCCGCTGCCCCCCCAGATCCCATTCTCTGATGGCAGACCCTGTATAAATAATACATTTAATAAACATGGAGGTTGATGGTCCCCGGAGGATCTGCTCGTCTTCTGCTCCTATCTCTGGTCACATGATTAGCGGCGGAAGACACCTGACCTGCCGCCAAGGCGTTTTGGGGGGTTTTACCAGACCCCTTAACTTTTATACATAAAACGCATGGATTTGGTTGCCCGCTAGCGACGGGTTCAGCGCTGGATCGATGACATGGGATCCGTGTAATGCTTGTCCCGTTATGTCATTATCCACTTTCTTCCAGTTTGCCTCCCGCTCTGGCTGCCAGCTACCCCCCCCCCATCTGACTCACCGGGCTATAAATTTAACATGCCGTGCTCGTTGGGGATTAGTCCTAATCTCCCTTCTGTATTATTCCTCCCCGCTCGGCTGGCGCTGGTCCGACGCGTACAGAAAGCGCTCTCCTGTCCCGCTTTTCACTTGAACGTTCTCGAGAGACCGTAAACCGAGCGGAGATCAGCCGGGGGGGCCGATGGATGTCCTGCGAATATTACGACAAGCAAACAAAGGTTTAGAGCGTCCCACTATTATTAGAGCGTCCCGCTATTATTAGAGCGCGGCTCACACGCTCCTGGGTCCAGTGTCTGATGACGCAGCCATCCACCCGAGGGCCACACCGGTCCCCGATCACCCACGCCGTTAATTCCATGACCAATTTGCGTCAGAACCGGTTTCATTCTATCTTGATAACCGTGACCCGGGAGGCCGGGTATCCAGGCCCATCCGGCTCCAGCCTAGCCCTTATCACTAATCGCTAGCCCTTATCGCTTCCCCTCCGCTACAACCGCTTTATTAGACGCCGAATGTTCTCTGCGCGTTCCGTTCCAGAAGTTTGATGAGAACAAGCGTTCATCTTCCACCCGTGCGGCAACCTGCTGTCCACGAAATACGTTTCCGGACGGGGGGGTTTCCCGAAGTCACCGGGCGTTCTCGCCGGCTCCGTGTTTATCGAGTTCCACGCTCGGGTAGTTAAATCGCTTCCCGTTCCTCTGTTTCGGATTCTATTTTTGTCTTCTTGCTCCATCACCCCCCCCCCTCCTCTCCTCGTATTATTCTGGATCTTTTCCACGTCGTCGCTGGATGATTCTGTCTGTTCTAGTGCTTTCTGCAGCCGGCGGGGGCCGGTTATATATATATAAGGAGCACATCACGGAGACGAGGCAGTATCTGTCTGGGATAGTCAGCGGCACCTGCCCTCCTCGCGCAGAATGGACATTACAATCCACCACCCATGGATGCGGCGCCCCATGCTGCCCCCCCCGCTCTTCCCCAGCCGAATATTGGGACAGAGGTTTGGAGAAGGGGTTCTGGAGTCCGAGCTGCTGCCTCCCATGCCCTTGAGCTTCAGTCCGTATTACCGTTCGCCCAGCTTCACGCCGCAGTACGAAACCGGACTCTCTGAGGTCAGGAAGCAGCTGTCGCTGTGTCTGTCGAGCCTACTTAGGGGCTTATTCGCTTAACTGAGAGTTTGCAGAATTGCACCTCCTGCTCACAGACTGAATCCTTTACAATGCAAAGTTAAATGTGTTAGATTTCTTTAGCCACTGATTTGATTTATGCATTAGGCAGGGCCAGCTCAGCCCCTCTTTGCAGGAGAAGCTTTCTGGGTTGATCCTTCATAATGCAGAGTGAAGTCAGGGAGTAGAAGTTGCAAACTCATGCTTTAGTAAATAAGCCCCATACCGGGGACACTTTTTGCTGGAGAAGACTAACAAACCCTTATTGTACTTATACTGCATAGTGGTAAACATGATAATATCCGGGTTCTAAATTAAGGCGGTGGTTGTCTGGTACCCGAGTGCCTCCTCCCAGGGGTATTCTGAGAGTCACTCCACCAGTGGTGCTCTGAGTGCCTCCTCCTAGGGGTATTCTGAGTGTCACTCCACCAGTAGTGCTCGGAGTGCCTCCTCCACAGGTATTCTGCTCCACACAGATGTTGTGTCTTTCTCTCTGCTCAGGTAAAGCTGGACAAGGATCAGTTCTCTGTGGTGCTGGATGTAAAGCACTTCTCGCCCGAGGAGCTGACGGTCAAGGTCGTGGGGGATTCCGTGGAGGTTCATGCCAAGCACGAGGAGCGACAGGTGACTTAAGAATGTAACACAGAGTAGTCAGTACAGTAAATTGTAACTCATGACTCTGCAACAAACAGATCTGATCAATTGAACCTCCTCCATCACATGATCAATTGAACTTCCTTCATCTGACCAATTGAACCCCCTCTCCCACTATTTGCTCAATTCAGAAATTGCTAGCTGTAGGGTCTCTTGCAGAGACGGACTTCTAAACGGTCCTTTCTGTCCCTTTACAGGATGAACACGGATTCATCTCTCGCGAGTTTCACCGCCGGTATAAGATCCCATCCACTGTGAAACCAGAAGCGATCACGTCCGCCTTGTCTGCCGAAGGGCTCCTGTCCATCCACGCCCCCGTCGTCGAGGCCATTAAATCGGAAGAGAGGAGCGTGCCCATCGCAAGAGAGAAGAAATGAGTCCGCATGCGGCCGTCAACCCCCCCCCCCCGACTGTTAACGTACCCTAGTTATTCCTCGGCTTCTAAACATCCAACAACCTGCGCAGCTTTGGGAAGCATCCGAACTCCTCAGCCTCGAGAATCAAAAGCAAGAACACCGGAACACTAAATCGTCGAGACGCCAAGACCCTGCGCTACAGAGAAACGCAGCGCAGAGAAGCTCGCATGCTCACTCCGTTCCGGAATGCTCCGCGTGCGTCAGCCGCTTGCAGACCTAACATTAACCGGGATATATTAATAAAGATGTCTGTCCAGTGAGAATACAGCAGTCGGAGGATTCGATTTATTTCTTTAAATGCCTACATGTTATTTTTTTTAACCATTTGTATTCGCTGAGAGCACCGCCGACGCTTTACATATATATATAAACGCTGATTTATTAAATGTTAGATATCCAGCCCTACGATTTACTCCAGACTTTCTTTTATTTACGCGTTAACAGGATTCCCGATCCGTTCGGAAAAGCAGAGCATTGTTTTCAGGTCATCAGTGGTTTGGGGTCAGGTTAGCAAAATTTGGTGCAAATAACATTTTTTCTTTTTACTTTTTTTGTTTTTTTTAAAAAATAAGATTTGCCAGGAATAGGATTGGAATAATAAGGAATTGCGCCTCCCTTTATAAAAAAACATTTGCCATAGAGTTTTAACTTTTTGGGGCCAATATTGACTGATAGAATCACTCCTGGTGTCTAGCAGGTGGATAATAAACATCTGGATCCTCCGTATGGAGCGAAGATTAACCCATACATTGTGCACTCAAAGAAAAGTGAGGATTTGGGCCCCAACCACTTTCTTCCCTATATTTATAACGGCCCCGGTAAAAAGACAATTTTTATTGCAATTAAAATCTCCTAACAATACGTATCGTCTGATGTCAAACAATAAAACATACAAAAATGACAAATAGCGAATTAAAAACAACTTAAAATATTCGAGATTAATAAAAAAGGGCCCGGGAAGATAACGCGATCACAACTAAGTATTCATGCAGGTTAAGTTAAAAGCTTTCTTTTAAAAATGTCCTTGGGTACCCAGGCGTCTATAACCCCCAAAAAAAGGAAACGGAGACGCGTGTAACGCAGCCGTATAAATGGGTAAAATAGGAAATCCTCACGTCTCTGAGGTACCGGCAGCTGCCCTCGGCCTGATAGCCGGGACAAGGCGTTTAGTGGATAATGCGGAGCTGCCGTACGCGCCTCTCACTGACGTTCATACATCTCCTTCAGGATCTTCATGCTCTGCGCGTAGCGTTGTTGGTTGCGGTAAGAGGAGTCCTTCCACCTGTAACACACGCGGGAAGACATCGTCGGACCGAGAGTATGGAGGAGTCAGCTCCGGACCTCGTGACCCCCGGTATCTGCCCATTCACTACAAGACCCTGAGACCGGGGGAACGCCAGTAACCAGATCTATAACCATTAGCTATAGCCAACAGACAATCATTAACCCCCCCCATACCTCTGGCGGATTTTCTTCCATCGGTCCATGTTCTTGGAAATGAGGGAGGACATACTGGGTGTTGTCTCCTGAAATTGGGGAGAAAGAGGGTTAAGAAGGGTCAGGGTCTGGTTGGTTGAAGGCAGCTTCCTTACATTGTCGCAGCCCTCACATTATTCAGATTCAGGGGTTCCTCTTCGGTGGGAACGTGGAGGGGTATCCTTAGGTTCACCGGCTCTCCTCCGTCTGTCACCGGGCAAGGCAAGGGTGTAGGTAGCCGGTACACATTCTCATCGTTCCCATTAACTCCTTCAATCTGTACAATAAAAAAATGTATAAGGAATTCTATATTATTATTTGATGGGTTTTTTCCCCATCATTTTCAATTACTTGAAATTATTTTACTTAAAAAAATCCACATCGTACTTTAATCCACATTTATCTGTCTAGTTTAATAATCCATATTCCGGCCATTGATGATCTAGTATCTGCAATGTTAAGTAGAAGAGGAGCAATGCATGCTGGGATGTTTTTTTACTACATTAATCAAAATATCCTGAAAACCGCCCAGTCCGCCAGTAGAAGCGTCGTTTTTTTTAATCACCTCTTCCGCCGGTGGAGTTGGTGGCCGTTCAGCCGCTCTTGCCGTAGGGGTATTTCGGAGCCATGCGCGGCACACCGGGTACAGAGGGGTGTCCTCGGAAAACTGAGCCAGGTCTACGCTCCGATCAAAAAGGCGGATGATGAATGTGTCTGTGGATGAACGCATTTGGAATCTGAACAAGGGACCCCTGAGGTTTTAAAAGCTTATGAACCGCTACACAGGAAGCCCTATTGTCAGCCATATTTCCACAACTCCCCGACAGTAAGAGGGGTCTAGAAACCAACGAAGTCAGGGCAGCCACATTTAATTGGGTTTTCCCATCCTCCGTTATCCTCGGACCGCCATATTTCCCACCCCTACTGGCACCGTATTTACACACTGGTCTTACTGGCTTTGGGTTGGCCTCCTTCTATTACTCCGTCTTCCTCCTTTCTCTTCTTGCGACGGTGGTGAGAAAGCCTCGCAGAGGGCCTGGCAATGAACAAGTAAGTGAACAGGTAAGTCTACCCATCCCAGCAGCTCATGGGGTAAGCGAAGATTGGCACAAGGGTGACGTTCACGCACTTCCACAAATGCATCACACAGGGGGAGTTCTTTTAGAATAAAAAAAATACCTTTTCCCGGCAGCGCTTGGGGAATCTCTGCAAAAAAGATAATTGCTTGATTTTAACATCATTGGTTTGTGGATTCTGACGCCATGGCAAAATCCCACCAGAATTTAGTCCCAAAGGAATAAATCAGACCATCTTACTTGCAATGCGGTTCTGTAGAGGTTTTCCCGGAATCCTCCTCCATCTGCTCCCTAGAGGAAGACACAAAACGTATCACCGGCCATAAATTCATCAGCGAGAACAAACTGATTCACAAACTCTTTAAACTACACACTGAAGAAATACGTAGAATCCACCCCCAAAAAACGGAATAACAGTCTGTCTGTGTGAGACTCTGAGAGCCTCGGCCGGCCACTTCTCACGGTGTCTAAAACTCTCTAAACAATTGATTTTATTTAATTAATTACACTTATTAAAAAATGAAGATCATGTAACCAGTCCACTACTATCCTTAACCTTATTACTCTAGGCTAATTTTGACCTTCTTTCTTCCATCCATTAGTCTCGAATTCCCTATTGAACTTCCTCTACGCGTTTATTTGTTGTTTCTATGGCAACCGGACGACCGAATTTTGTCGAATATTGTTTTTCTCCCCCCGAAAAGAACTTTCCGCCGGCGCCCAGGTCTAATAATAACCGGACGGCGATCTAACTGCTGGCGGGACACATGATCGTATAGATCACCGGTTTCACTTACCGGTCTACATCAGTCCGGTCTAGGAGACCCTGTAGGACGGCATCCAGGCGGCTGCGTGCGACCTCCGCTTCCAGATCTGACGGGAGGGGAAGAAACGTAAACATCAGGATAAAGTAAGCGTTATTATATTATAGAATTATAGAATCCGCTTGGGAAACGCCATCGATTTTCCAGAAGGAAACCCCCGGATGCCTCACCAGCCTTCTCCACTTTCACCTTGGTGAGCGCCATGACTCAGACTCGCCACGAGGGACGCAGGAAAGGTGTGACGAAGAGTTACCGTCACCGGCCGAGTCCTACGGCGCCTGCAACAGATCAAATTAACGGTTAAACGCAAATATATTGTTCTGTGCGGACCCAAAACGACGTAACAACTTAAAGGCTCCACGGTTAAGATCACTGCCCGGTACGACGAATATGTTGGCTCGCAATTAAGTGATTTAAACCCTTATATATATATATACCTTATATATGAACCTGGGAACGAGTAGATAGCCAGCTCTGCAGCCCAGACAGCCAACTATCTTATTTAATTCATATATTATATTGCAGGAAGCCCGTGAGATCTGAACATTTCCTCATACGTCGCCGAGCCAGCGTATAAAATACCTAACCGGCCAAATACATGGTGAAGATAAACCGCCTGGACGCCAAAACTCTACCTAAATATTAAAATATATATATAAATAAAATACTTAAAAAAAAGCTAAATAAACACCAAATAAGGCAATATACACTATATACTAAATATAGCAACAGGTCAGCTGACTTTTTATTTCTATTGTGAAGTAATGAATTTATAAATAAAGTTGATTGATGGTTAAATGTTGACTATTTGTAAGCGGTGTACAGCTCTGGTAATCGGACACAGACTTCACTGATATATGACATAATATTATTTTATTACTGCTTTTATACGACGAGCATTATCCGCTCTCCTCCTCCGTCTCCCCGCCACCACACACCGAAATACACTCACCAGCTCCAAACCGAACCCGCTCCACACACCTCCCGCCCATAATTCGCTCATTGGGTAAGCCTTCCATCAAATCAGAAGACCATTGGTTCCCTAGCCTGCTTGTTTTTACCTCTCAGCCAATAAGAGTCAGTTACGACACGCGTAAAGCGCCAGGCTTGGTCACGTGATAAGGCTGGCGCATGCTTACCTGATCTTTGTTGTCTCCGCTAAAGGCGCCATATTTGTATAGTCCATTACGTAGCTGATTCAGAGCACTGGTCTTCATAAACATGGCCGATATACCATTGTTTTTCGCTTACCGTCCCTTGGCAACGCGAGGACTGCGCACATTTTTACGCACCCTTATTGAGCATGATGGGAAATGTAGTCAAGAGATCCGATTTCCCATCATGCTCTGCGAGTTAACAGTTGTCAGGAGACTTTGGCAACCGGAAGCGCGGGAGGTTCGATTACAGGAAGTGGTGTGTGTTTATTTTCAGTGTCTGTACAGATATTTCTGCAGGTAGGTTTATTTATGATTTTACACCTTTTTGGGGGGATTTACAAATAAATAGCTAATTAACCCTTTAATTAGTATTTTACGTCTGTGTTACACATACTGCACAGTGTGAATGTTCTTATTTTAGCATCCCAGATCTTGTGACAGCTCTCCATTGGCTGAGATAACTTCCAGCTGCTCTCATGCCATTATTATTAATAATAATAATAATAATAATAATAATATTTTATTGTTTTATATATAGTGCCATCAAATGCCGTAGCGCTGTACAATTGGTAGACAGGACTTAACAAGTAGCATGTAACATAACAAATTGCCTTACAGAGACAACAGGTGAGGAGGGCTCGAGCAGGACGATTCCTAGGCTCGGAGAGTAGTAGGTACATGGAATGTGGTTTCTGCAGAATCAATGCGTACGTGCGTATGCGCCTGCTATAGGTAGTGTAGACCGTGTGGGTCTTTCTCGCTCATCGTGAGTGGAGGACTAAGGGGTCTCCTCCGCTTCCATCTAAGGGTCCTGGCGGCCACTGGTCCGGCTCTTTCTATCCAGAGATCCTGGCCACGTATAGACTGCCCTGGATCCTATACCTGCTGCCTCGCCGCACATTGCCGTTTTTACAGGTTATGCTAATTTCCGTGTCCTTTTAACCCCTCGTAGGATTTTCACAGAGCCTCCCGTTGATGCCGCAAAGAAAAAAAGGAGAGCGTATTTCAAATATACGAACGTGACGGCCGTTTACCATCATGAACAACAGGTGCGTATTGTAAATCTTTACTCTCCTTTCTGTCCTTCTCCGTCAGAATATACCCCCAGCCGGGGGGGCTTCCTCGCTAAACGGCGAACGACACCCACCCACCCACCTGCCACCTCGTCTCATTTTCCTATAAACAAAGCGCCCGATGCGGCGAGACGGTGACATGATCCTCGTCGTGAATAATGAATGGACTGGTGTTTAATAGTCGCCATGGTAACAGCCACTGATACCATGCCCTCCGAGAGCCGTATCTATAACCTAACAGATCATATTGAATAAATCAAATTCCTGATCTTTGAGTGAGCGCGGAGTAACCTGTCATCGCATACGGCTTGGCGATGTCATTGATACACCGTGTATAATAAATGGGGGAGGGGCAGCGGGGGTTATGATGACAGGAATTCTTTATTTTATTTGCAGTGTCGCCGTGTTTTCTAACCAAGGCAACCCGTTCCCAGCGCAGCCGAGGAATAAGACGTATTATCACCCCTCCCAGCCCCAGGCGCTGACGTCGGAGCAGAAGCAGATTGTGAGCCAATCGTAACCTCCGTCGTTAAAATGCATAATCAAATAGTCTGTTTTTTTAAATAATTTTTTAGGTGATTTTTAGTGGTCTTTCCATGATTTCTTTAGGTCCTCAGCCCTGTTCGGCTCGGTTCGCTCCCTGCTCCTCTCTCCGATGCTCTGAGCCCTCCTGACCTGAGCTTCCTGGGCCGGTCCCAGCTGCCCGAATCCGATTCCTCGGGACCCTTTGATGAGTCCTGGCCGTCTTCGGAAGGAAGCTCATCTAAGACCCCAGAACGAGCCGAGATCTCCAACACTGGGCGGGATCGGCCCCAGAGGGACCCCACCTCTGCTGTGCCAGCCCCTGAGGATTCTGTGATTGCGAGGTGACTGATGGTCTATAACACAAGGTTGTCCAATCTTCTCGTGGACCACATATTGGAGACACAAATGGAGTTCACTTAGAAGATGACCTTCTTCTGTCTTGGAGCTAGTATGGGGTAAACAGCCTGGTGGCACTGGGAATAACATTCTAATTCGAGACTGTTGTGGGCTCCCCAGGTACGTGGCTCGGTTTCGTAGTGGACGTCCCACCAGTCGCTTGGAAAGGTCTCCTCCGAAGGTGGACACCAAAGAATTCTGGTGGCTGCAGATGTCCCCCGACAGCCCAGATGCAGAGAGGCACCGCGCAGAGTCAGGTAAAACTCACGGGAGGAGTTATATTTGGAATTTGAGAGCCCCCGGTCCACTCGTTTGTTTTTATTATTATTTTTTGATGTGTCTTTCTAGGAATGAGGGCTAAATCCGTATTTTCGCCGCAGGATCTGGAGAGGACTCCTCCCCAGCAGGTTAGGCTATTATTGGCTTTTACTTTGTGGACTAGGGGTTTATATTTTTGACAGACGCTGGAATATAGTGCCAGTATGTGCCCAAAAGGGAAACGATGACCTCATGGTGTGGTTTTTAACCTCTCTCTCTAATGCAGGAGGGGTCACTGAACGAGTCAAGATCATACTTGGAAGACGTGGACACTGTTCTGCTGCAGAAAAGAGCGGAGAAGCTCATCCTGCAGAGGTGAGCGGCGGCCAGGGGACTGAAAGCAAAGTCGTCTGTTGTAGCAAACTTCACAGCGCCCGGCTGTTTCTGCTTTTGGTAATCTTTCCATACCCCCCCCCCTTTCTTCTATCAGCGAATCTTCTCTTAGCAGCGTGGGGGCTGTGAGCTCTGACGGTTTGACCTCCTCGCCTTTGTCCTCCATCTCTTATCCGGAGTCCGACCGCAGCAGACCAAAGCCGACCGTATCGTTCCAAGGTACCAAAAGCCTTATCTTGCTTGGTGAATCTTAACTGAAAATGCACCTAGAGGACAGACTGCATGTGAAGAATAAATTGTTTGCCCCCCCCCCCCATTCTAGCTCCTAGTGCCCCCATCCAGAGACCGGCAATGCCCCAAGCATCAGGAAGAGCCCACGCCACCTTGGCGCCAGAGGATGATATTTTGTATCAGTGGCGACTACGTCGGAAGATGGAGCAAGCAAGGGAAGGGACGCTTCCTCTTCCCGCTCGTGGACGCACTCCCTCCCCTCCAGCACACATTCCCAGACAGGTACCCCATGAGCCGTTGTGTAGTGTGCGATTGCGTTATTATTGTCGTTTAATTATATTTCTTGGTGCTTTGTTTTCGCAGGTAGTGCAGTCAGATCTGTTGACTTCTGTGTATCATTCGCAACCACGACAGACTGCACAGGGCCCACGGTGTGAGCCGGATCGAGCATCGCCCACCGGCCCATTGGGCTTCCCAATTAGCAGCCCAACCCTGGCTCCTCTCAGTACCCCTTCGGCTGTTCCTCCTCACCTGCACCTAACGTGTGATATCCTTCCCTGTATTCACGGTCAGCGTCCCTCTCCATGTCCGCAACAAACACCGAAAAAAGCTAGCGAGGGGGTTTCTGAAAAGATCCAGACGCCGGCCAACGAGCCCGTAAAGCCAGGACAACCACAACTTCATGTTCCAGAAGCTTCTGCCTTGGCTGCGGATAACAGAGAGCAGCCGGGAGGGAAGCTGCAGCAAGAGACCTCAACGCAAACCGCTGGGAGAAAAGAACTCAGGAGACCGGAGCGGACAGAGGAAAGAAGAGGGAGGCCCAAGGCGCAGAGGGTCAAAAAATCAGGTGGCGCAAGTGGGCAAGAACAGCAAATGGCAACGAGGCGCGTGGAAGTATCTCTCCCGGGGTCGCCGGTGCACCGTGTCATGGGAGAGGTGAGCAGAGCACCTTCATTCTTATACGGAACTGGGAATCTCTGGCTGTCCACCCGGGACTCGCCTCCGGCCCCCCGTGGTCCCCCCCACTAGTCTTACTCCAAGGCTGGTGAACCATGGGTAGGATCATGGGGCTTACAATATACCTAACCCCTCATTTCGAGCTTATTGGATGGGGGTGCAAATCCCCTTTAGTAAAGGAGAAGAGGAAGCAATGCGTTTAATGAATCATTTAGTGAATAAACCATAATTTCCCGGTTCCTTTTACCTGTGAAAATCGTGAAGTTATTTGTAAATATAATTATTTACCGATCTGCATTCATCGTGACGGTTCTCATGCCTATATAATATTATCTATTGTAAATGTTTTATACAAATTCACTACGGTCGCTCTGTGTCACGGGCGCAGGCGGGTGAGTCGTTCTGGCAAACCAGGGGGAGGTGGTAATTATGGAGCCCATTACCTACTCACAGAATTGGCCTTCCTTCAGCACTTGTCCATCATCTAAATCTTTAACCTTATTCCTTCAAGGTGATCGCCGAGAGACTCTTCTCGCCCCGAGAGCCTCCGAGGCGCAAGTCTGAGACCAGGAAGCCGGCGCGACTTACGGCGGATCATCCAAAGCCACCGGACGCGCAGCTAGAACCTCTAGAAATGGCGGCACAGCTTCTAGAACAGGCAGAAGGTACCGGCCGTCTTGTGGGAACTATTACTTAATGCTTGTTTTTCATTGGTAACTATGGTGATTGCACTCTCTCCCGCTATTACTCTTTGTAAATATTATAATGTGTATGAATGAAACAGACCTGTTCCCATTCTTTTACCCTCTTCTCTGTCTCTGCCCAGATTCCGATGGAACAGAGTTTGAAGACGACCCCTTGCTTCAGGTTTTGCGTCAGCAGAGGGAAGTTCTGCGAGTGAAGCTCCGGTAATGACTTTTAACACTTTCTCCGCCACCCACCAGCCCTGTCTTGATGACTTGTTAACCCCGAGGTATCGATGGTCGCGTGATTAACTCTTTCACGTCTTCTTTCCCCCTCAGGGATGTGGATTGCGCAATCGCTGCAATGGAGTCAGAGAGTCAAGGCGACCTATCGGCATCCGACTGATACGCCACCCTTTAGCCCAGCGATGGACAACTGTGGCCCCCAAGGCCAGTTGTGGCCCCTGAATTACACATTTATTTATTACGAACTTGTACAGAAATCTTTTGTGACTTTCAATTTATTTATATATATATTTTGAATACAAAAAGGTTCTTTTCTGTTGGATGTAAATAAAAAAAAAAAAACTTGCTACAATCTCCAGTATTTATTTATTTATATATATATTTTGCCTCTCGTCCCAACACAAAAATATCTCGAGGGCTGTTTGTTGGGCAACTCATCTCCGTGATGTAAAACGCGTTAACCTGTAATGCCCACGTCGCTCCCTAGGGGTCAGTATTGTCCGATGTTGTTTTTAACCAGTTCTCTTCCGTTCCATTTTGAGAACTCTGCCCCCACGATTGCACTTTGTAGATAGAATGTCTAACAGGGGCCGCATTGTGTAATAAATCAATCATACGTTATTTCTTAAATACCCCTTTGACCTCTGGGTCGTTGGAGGGGGGGGGGGTTTTTATAAGCAGATTGGAGGCTCCCTCCATCCAGGGCCATGTAAGTTAATTACCGCACCATCTGCCGGTCAGTCCCTACATTCTATAGGGTAGCGACTAATTAGCGTCGGACCAGAGGGCTCCGTCTGCCTAATCCAGCGACTGAAATACCGAGGCTCTCCGGATCCTGTTACAAGTGCCGGCAAGATGCTGGAGTATGATGGGAGTTGTAGCCCAGCTGCGGTTTCCATGGTAACCGCTTCACATATAGAATCGGTATAGGTACTGCCACATGATGTAATACATAATACTTTGTCTGGTGTTAGGACCAGGATCAAAGGTACGCCATAGAAACTTGCAACCTCCCGCAGTCCATCTGCTACACATAGTATAATTATATATATATATATTTATATATATAATAATTGAGAGAGATAATTCTGCGTTTATTTGATCAGATTCCATATATTTTTAAATCATCTCCAAAAAAAAAAAAAAAAAAAAATTGCTTTTGCAAAAATATTCACCGCTTAACATCCTGAATAGCGTGTAGTAGAGCAGGAAAGGGTTAACCGAGCGTTTCCCCTTTAAGTTTCTGGACAGGCTTCCTCTAACCCGTGCAGGGGCGAGACTAAAAGCTGCGGGTTCTGCAATTGTCACATCGTGACGGCTCGCGTGCTGCGCCGCGGTGGTCCGGCGGCTGCGCCCCCCTCTGCAGAGAGAACAGCCATCGACAGGTACGGGGGGTCCCAAACCTATTACCGCCGCCGCCAGCGCCTGCTCCTATGCGTGGTTTCATTGTTACGCCGGAGGACGCGTCGCGCAGGCTTTCGCTCCGGTCAGAGGGGAGTCGGGAGACCCCCATATTTCAGGAGGCGGATACATTGTATAAGTAAAACAATTACGTTTGTTATATTTGGGTTTCTGATCAAGATGGGGTTAACTTTTCCGACAAAGGTAGAGCAAGATTTGGGATTTCTTGCTGTCGGAGTCATCGTTATTATTCATTGATTTCTATAGCGCCATCATATTCCATAGCGCTGTACAATGGGGGGAAACAGGACATAGCAAGCAGTGCTTCTAGAACCTGAAAGGGTTAATAAGTTTAGGGTCCCAGACTCGGGAAGAGTCCTCTTTTATTTCTACAAGGCTTGATTTACAATTTGGGGAGACCGTAACCCTGCAGGTGGGTTCTGGGGGGGGGGGGGTGGGGATTCCTCCTCGCACCGTCCTAGAGAACGTCCGTCTTTAGTAAATATGGTAAAACGGTGAAAAAGCGTTAATCTCTCCCCGTCTCCGGAGAGTCTCCGGCGTGTAGCGAAAGCAGAACATGGAGTTATCTCGTTTGAAAGCCGCTCCATTTCCTTAACAAATTTCTCAATAAAGAGAAAGAGAAGTTACGGCGAAATAAAAAATAAGTAATGCCGCTTTAAACCCCTAAACAGGAGCCTCCCCCCGGTGACCCCCCAACTGCGGGATTCAATACATATATGATGGAGATACATGTAATAAAAAACGGGGAGGGGGGTAAATTGAGTAGAAATGATGGTTTTGCACCTTTTTCACAAATTTTTATGCTTCTGAAAAAGGGGGGGGGCAACAAGGCAAAAAAAGAAGGATTTCTGGCAATGGAGGGACTGGCCAAACGGAACACGGACACTTGGGGGTTATGCGGCCTTGTGTTGAGGCAGATTTGTTTATGAGGATACAGAGGCCACGAGGCCCAGGGGCCACAAAACGTAAGCGGGCCTTAGGACCCAAAGGTCACGTTTTAAGATCCTGCTTAGAAGCCACCAGGCATGACTTGGACATCCGTAGAGATCTACACCAAAGGTGGCCCCAAGAAAACATTTAAGGGCTGTGGCCCAACTGGTCAGCAGGACGCAGGTGCCACCCAGTGCATCGGGGCAGTTAGCACCTATGTTACGTGTCATGTGCTCACGTGGCATGTGCATACCTGGGAACTTTCTGGGTTTTGCCCCAAAGTGAAGGGGCAGATTCTCCGGACCACGCAGTCTGGATCCGGCTTCTTAGTATTCACCCCCTCCATGATCATATAGAAGACTCCCAGTTGCTGCGTTTGCCCCCAGTATCTTATAGTTGAGATCCCTGCTTGAATGCAGGTGACTCAGTGAATTGTATCTTTGAATAATGGCCATTTGGCGAGTCACATGGGCTATTACGGGGTTAATATTGCAATAGCCTCGGGGGCCGCTCGTTTTAAAGGTCCTCGGGTATGGGCAGGTGGTCTGTGGCCCCGGTGTGGGTCTCTTCCTCGGTATACGGGGGGGGGGGTTTCTTCGTGAAAACGAGTGGGAACGTCGGAGCTCAGCGCGGCTGGGGAGGAATCACTGTGGGCAGGATGCGCTCGGTGAGTCACTCTAACTCTGCCAATGCGTTATTAACTATTAATATAGAAAGAGACTGCCGGCCCCCGCTCGCCGGCCGACGACGAGGGGGAGACTTCGAAGCCTTCAGAGCGCGGAACGTTCTCTGTGTATCAAAGTGTCCCTCAGAAATAAGGATTTGGGGTTTTTTAACACTTTCTGAACTTGCGCTGTTTTATTTTTTTGTTATGTTTGAAAATATTAATTATCGGGAACGTCTCTGAGGTTATCTGTCTCTTTTTTTTGTATAAACAGTGACATTCCATTGGTTGCTATGGTGATAAAACACTTTTGAAAATTTGCCCCAGATTCGCCTCTTTTACCCCCTCCTTCGTGTATCCCGGGTATTAATAACACTTTTAATTTTAGATTTCACGTTAAGAAGGCTTTCTGAGCCCCCGCACTCCGGGGTTATGAGGGGTAATTTGACTGAGTTGCCTCTCCTGTCTTCCTCTAGCTATAAGATGGAAGCCGATGCCCCCGGCAGCCTGGCCGCCGCTCCCCGGGACTCAGAGCCAAAGGTAACGTCTGCGCACATTCAGCGTCATCATTTATTTGGATCACAAGAGTGATTCCGCTTCCCAGAGAGGGTGGTGGATAAGTGGAACAGCCTCCCAGCAGAGGTGGTAGAGGGTAATACAGCGAGGGTATTAAAAAAGGCATCGGATAGTCATATAGCTCTTGTATATAGAGAGGGTGGTAGATAAGTGGAACAGCCTCCCAGCAGAAGTGGTAGAGGGTAATACAGTGAGGGGGGTATTAAACATGCACGGGATAGACATCCGGCTCCTGAATCTAAGACGAGACTGACGACTGATTACGGTTTGAGACTTTACAGCAGGAGAATCGAGGGAATAGAGGGGGGCCGAATGGGGGCCAATCTGCGTTTCTATGATTCCAGTGCAGTTGGACCCTTATGTTGGTTGCTATGGTGATAAGACTCATTTTTACCAGTATCACAACAGTGATTGGATACGATGCTTTCTGGGTTGTGTTACCTTTTGTGTTAAATGACACTTTCCATGTTGTGATAATAACGTTTGTGTCGTCACAATGTTTATCACTTGTTATTATTTATTATTGTTTGTTATTTTTGTTACCATTTATTATTATTACAGTTCTCATTTCATACCTCTTATTATCATATTTTTAAAATTATTATTTATATTATAGTTCTATTGTATTGATATTTTTGCTTTATTATTTATTATTATTATTGTTGTATCTTTATTATAATATTATTATTTATTTGTGTCATTGTATATAATTATTTAATTATTATTATATATTTCATTGATATAAATTATTATTGTTATATTATTATTGTTATGATTGTTACTATTGTTACACTATTATTATTATTGTTATATTATTATTGTTATGATTGTTACTATTGTTACTACTATTATTATTATTATTATTGTTACTATTATTGTTACTATGACTTGTTCAAAGTTGTTATTTTGTTGCGTTAGACGGGGTAAGTGCTGCATGGCCGAGGGCTTTCGCACCCCGGGGAATCACCCAGGTCTGGCTCTCCCCATTGGCTGTCCTCCATCTCACATTCTCCCATTTTGTTTCCACCTGAATGGTTCGTTCCATTCTCCAGCTAGGGGGGGGCGCGCTGGAAGGCCTGGGTGATCGGTGTTTGGCAAAGGCCAGTAGGCGCTTCAGGGCTGCCCATGGACGGTGGGGATCGGTGAGGAAGGAGAGCGGCCGGGGGTGGAGGGCTTTCACGCCTCCTTTGCGGGGAAGCTGGACGGGGGGCGCGCTCGCTCTCCCCCTGTGACAGGCAGATCTAGCGGGCTTGTGTCTGAATTGGGACAATGTAACAAGGATGTCAGAGAAAGAGACTCACGCAGAGCGTCGGAGAGACTGCTAGGGAGATGGATGGAGAGACACCATGGGAAAGAGAGCGCTGCCCGTCAGGAGAGGAGTGAGCGGAGCTAAGTCAGGGCTTACGCGCTGAAAGAGACCCCCCACGCAAAGTGACAGGCGCACACAAAGACAATTAGGGAGAGCGAGCGGCGCCACGAGACAGCTGCCATCAGTACCTGATCCAGAATTTGCACCGTGCGGGGCAGATTGGCGACCCGCTGAGATGGAGTCTGGTGAGGGGTAATTTTTTACCTTCTATGTACCCCCGACATCCATCTGAAGCATCAGAATGGTGGTGAGTACCACTGGGGGTAGGTAGCGGCCTGGCGAATGATCCATGGGGCAGGGGGCGAGGGGATGCGGGGCGGATGCTCAGGTCGGAGCCGTGAGGGGCCGGGGCCACAGGTGACAATGATGTGTCTGCGGCAGGTATCCGGGGGTAACATGGAGGCTGGGTGGCGGATGGGGGGGTCTTTGGGGCGAGGGCGTGCGCGCCTCGGATGGAATGGATGGTTGGACGTGTGTGTGAGAACAAGCGATACATTGTCTGAACCGCAGGGGTGAGAACAGGTGGCCAGAGGGGCAAATAATCACGGGGGCTATTATTCATTACGCAGTCTGATGCCTTTGGTCGATTGTTGAGGCGTTGTGGAAGCCGGGGGACCCTGCAGGCAGCTGGGGGCAATCGGGGGTTAAATGGGTAAATTCGGATTTCAACATCATTTGGTAAAATGCTTTGCAAGGAGCTCTGATGATTCTTTTTTTTTGTAACCGGCAATGAAAGGGTTACCAGATCTGACGATCACACGGAGGGGTAGTTATGTAATTAGGGGCAGCTGGGAGGGCACTTTCCCAGGATCCAGATAACCGACGGTGTCACGGCAGGTCATGGGTTAACGTTCTGGCATCTGGTGATGTGGGGAAGATAATGGAGTGGTCTGTGAGAGCCCCGGGCAGGAAAGGGTTAATGCTAATGTGTGTCACTCAATGAGGTGAAAAGAAAACTAAGAAATGGGTCAAAGCAAGTGAGAGAGTGACCGTTCCTCTGCGAGACAGCCGCGCTCTGCGAGACAGCCACGCACTGCGCTCTATGAGACAGCCTCACACTGCGCTCTATGAGACAGCCACGCTCTGCGCTCTATGAGACAGCCACGCTCTGGGGATGTGAGAGCTGTGACTGCGCTCTGCGAGACAGCCACGCTCTATGAGACAGCCATGCACTGGGGAGCCGTGACTGCGCTCTGCGAGACAGCCGCACACTGCGCTCTGCGAGACAGCCGCACACTGCGCTCTGCGAGACAGCCGCACACTGCGCTCTGCGAGACAGCCGCACACTGCGCTCTGCGAGACAGCCGCACACTGCGCTCTATGAGACAGCCACGCTCTGCGGTGTATGAGACAGACGCGCTCTATGAGACAGCAACGCTCTGTGCTCTATGAGACAGCCACGCACTGGGGAGCCGTGACTGCGCTCTGTGAGACAGCCGCACACTGGGCTCTGTGAGACAGCCGCAGTCTGCGCTCTGTGAGTGAGAGCGCGGTCTCTGAGATCCATGTGCTGCTTGTCCAATTATCATAACAAAAGGCGAGAAGAGTCTCCTTCCTCTCGGCTTCCAGTGAATCCCCCCCCTCCCTGAGACTCGGGGCATGGGAGAGGGGGGCAGAAGGTGACCGTTGTTATGGCAACTGAGGTTCCCGCGCAGTGCTTGGGGTTTCAGTCATTATGGGGGACAGAATGAGCAAAATCATGGCGTCGGTGTGGCCTACGTGTGGCGTTTACAGGGAGCTCTCCGCGGAATTCCAGAGGATTCTATGAAACGATCTCTTTTGGACTTGGTAACAATGTCTCTGTCTCTGGTTCCGAGGGGCTTCCTGGTTGCCCCTTGCTAAGTGGCGGTTGTTTGGAGAGGGGTAACCTTGCCCTTTGTCTAACTCCGCTCAGGGCAGATTACTTCTAGCTGGGTGACTCGTCCCGGGCACGTGACTGGAATCTGAATTACGTATACCGGATCTAGCCTTTGCCTCCATGCGCGGTAATTAGCTCGTTAGCTCGGGTTATAGGCTCGTCCCACCCAAAGACGCAGACCTCGCCGAGACGGGTGGTCAAAAATGGCGACCGCTACAAATCCCAGACCATGCCTTAAAAACGTACATCCTGTGTGTCCCTGTCTACTCTGGCCAGTCCCTCCTTGGACCCCAAATCCACCCATCTCTCGTTTCCCCCGCGGACGCCCCTCTTCATGTTAAAACATAATGGTTTGGGCATGCAAGGAATTGCAGAAAAATCCTACCCTTCGGTTACCGTGGAGACAAAGCAGTAATGCACAAAGTTTGACGTTATTTAAAGATGTGACATTACAGGCGGTTGCCGTCATCACCTCGCCGGGGTCACCGGGAGAGACGCGGCTTCCCAAAAGCTTCCATTTAATGTTGAAAGGGCGGTTAAAGAGTGGGATGGAGAGCAAGCGATGGAATGTTCCTGCCGAGGGGACCATTGCGTTCGGTTGCTATGGTGAGAAGACCCCTTTTTGGTACCTGATATGGGTACGGAGGGTGATGTAACCTGCGCCGGGTCGGTAGAGAGTGGATGAGATTTGGGGTGGAATTCTAGAACGTTGATAAACAGAAGACCCAAGGCTATGAAGGAACTTCCACCGCTGATCCTCGCTCTCCAATAACCCTAAACCAAAAACGCCAACTCCATCTTCTCACCCTCTTCACATGTGCCCGGTCTGTCTGTAAAAATGGGCTAACACGCGTGTGCAGCGTCTCAACCTGCCATGTTTGGCCATTTCAGGCTTCATCAAGAGCTACCAAGCTTAGAATTATTGGTCTTTCCTTTATCCGCTGTCTTGCCTTTGGGACAAGCTGTTTATTTTCAGAAGGTGCCACCAATAACGAGTCACCACAATGGGACCTGCGCAATGGGCTACTAAAGGGTTAATGTTAAGAGACATGGCAATGTTACGGTGACCCATTTTTCGTTTGTTTGACCCGTTCTATGAGGCCCTCGCTATGTGTTCTGCTCCCCTTTGACACACAAAGGGTTAAATGAGCCCGATTCCTGCACCGGTCCTCGCGCTCCACTTCTGTTTGATGAATTTTGCTTTTAGGCCGAGAATAATTTATAGATTTGCCCGGAGCGTTTCCCGGCCGGCAGGGTCGACCCCAAACGCTTTTTCACCCGACTCCTTTTTGCTGCCTCTCGGAACGCGGATTAGAAACACGATTTCGCTTTCATTTGTCGATGTTTAATTCATACGAGGCTGCCGTCACATCACGCTACCGTCACGTCACGCCTCCGACACGCGTGCCGGGTACATAAATGGATGTTTTTGCACGTAGGCTCGGGGATCGGACACGTTGGATTCTGGAACGGAAAGCGCGAATCGACTCATTGCGTCCACGGCGCCCAGCAGCGTGAAGGGAAGACCAAGTAAACGGTACCGTGGGGGGTCAAGCGCAAAACGGGGCTTCGACTAGATAATCCAATATTCTAAAAATCGGTACTTTTTAGTAACGGTGCTTTTTTGCTCCACCTCTGTCCAGGATAACGAGAGGCCCGTTTGTGAAACTGGCCGACTGCGCGCATTATCACTACGAGAATGTTAACTACGGTCCGATCCAGGTGAGGAACAGCCGAGTAACCATAAAGTTGAACCTGTGTGTATAGATAGGCAGCCATGCTGACCTCTGAAGGCTACGCCCCCTCCCGACGATGCTCGACATAAGAGCTGGAACGGATCACGGTGTGTTTAGCCTGCGGCAGCTGGCGTGCCTGATGTATCTGATCTCTGATTGGATGATATCAGCTGACGAAGTCTAAAGCGTTCTGTTGGACTTGGATCATCTCCAAGCCCAGCAAACAGATGGCTACATTGTAGCAAACCCCCGATATACAGTGTATAACGGTATTAGTTTGATGTTTACGTCACAGTCTCTGAGCGATCTTCTTCGATGAAGGCGTTGGTATCGTTTGAACCCTATATAATTAACGTAAGGTTTTGTTCATATACGCCAGCTTTCCCTGTCCGACTCGCGCCCCGAGGACTCCACGGCCGCCGATGGAGAAGCTGTGTACATTGTCCAGGTCTCGTGTCAGGTAAGTTTGGAGAGGTGTAGAGTTTGTATGTGAACAAGAGATGAAAGGGGGATTTAGTGGCTCCATTGGTCAGGGAGGGATGGGACTTGAAGATTCCAAGGTCAGGGAGGGATGGGACTTGAAGATTCCAAAGTCAGGGAGGGATGGCACTCTGAGGTCAGTGAGGTCACTTTAAGAACCCCTGCCCCGCGCAGATCGGATGCAGAGAGACTGTCGGCGTGAAGCGAGGTCACTTTTTTAATCGTTGTGTCTCTTATTAGCACCGTTTAGTGGGCTATTTTAATTTGCCTAATTAAACCCTGGAAATAAACCCCCCCCCTCCTGTTTCCATGGAGATTTGCAGTTTGGGTGTTAAACATCTCGCCTGGCAGAGGTTTCTGTGAAGCTGCCAACGCGTAGCTCAGGGTTACTCGGATTTTTCGCAGTTGTTTTACCCAAAGCCCAGCCTCCCAAAAACAAAACATTCAATTAGCGCGGATTACAGTGACCCCTGAACGAGGACGGCCCCGATGGGGACATGTTTATTTTACTCGATTTATATTAATGTCGGCTCTCTGAAATGTTCCGGGGAGTTTTAAATTGCCCCAGTGACTCCTCTTAATTCATACATCACTAGCAGGAAAGTAGGACGAAAGGAATAATTAGATCCCCTGGTGGATTTAGGCTTAAGAAACAAAAATAGTCCTAGCAGGTGAGTGAACTCTACGTGTCCTTCCACTGATATCCTCTTTAAGTTCCACTTACTACACCTCTATTGCCCCATTCTCTATTGCCCCATTCTCTATCACCATTGCCCCCCAGATCCAATCCTCTGAGCGTCTGACCAGTTTCTTCCTGGGCCATTCAGTCAATTCTGTGGGTTAACGAGAAGGTCCCGTTCTGTACTGTTGGGGTAGCCGGTCTATCGCCTTTTGCTATTCCACGCTCTTGTTTCTCACCCCCTCTTTTTGCCTCCTCAAGGGTCGTTCCTGGTCTGTCTTGCGCAGCTATGAGGACTTTCGTATTTTGGATTCAAACCTTCACCGCTGCATCTTCGACAGGCGCTTCTCTCAGCTATTGGAGCTCCCACCTCGCTCTGAGCTACCATCTCAGGGACAGGTGAGGTCATCCGCTCACCTTATTGTCCCTCTTAAAGCTTCACTGTTAATAAGATATGAGATTGATTTATGATTACTGCCCCAAGCTATTGCTCATGGAATTGCCCTAGTTGAAGTCCCTTGGCCTAAGCTACCCACTCAGGGGTCCTTCACAATTGCCACCCTAGTGTTAACCCAAAAACATGGCGTCAAAGCCATTGTTTTCCTAGGATAGGTGCCCCCGTCTCTCGAACTATTACTTAAACCTCCTCTAACATCAAATCGATAAATCTCCCCCTCAGATCCTGGCTCCGCTTCTCGCTCGTTATCTAAAAGGACTCTCCGCAATCGTAGACAGCAACATCAACTGCGGTCCTATTCTCAACTGGATGGAGGTAATGCCGAGATGACAAATATATGATTTGGTGGTGGTTGGGTACATGCCCGCGATGCCTCTGTCTGGACATCTGATGCTTCGTTTGGTATCATTTTCATGCAATGATAATTGCAATAAATTAAATAATTAAACCAATTCATTGAATTAAATTAATAAATTACATTTTCTTTGTGAGAAAGGTTGGAGTTTGCTCCTTGAGTTACGGCATCCCCAGAGATGGGATTGTTACTTTATAGACCAGAATAGCTGGGAAGATTGAACTGGTATCTGCTTCTGTTGGGTTTAGATCGACAATCACGGCAACCGTTTGTTGGTCAACGAAGAGGCGTCTATCAACGTACCGGCTATTGCTGCTGCCCACGTGATAAAACGATACACGGCACAAGCCCCCGATGAGCTGTCCTTCGAGGTGAAGAGTGTGTGTGTAGACGTGGCCTCTTGTGCGGAATGGTATAGTTGGGTTGCGGTTGTGTTCAGTGATGAACGTCGTGACCTCTGGGTTTGTTACCGCAGGTTGGAGACATCGTTTCGGTCATTGACATGCCTCCTCGGGAAGACACCAGCTGGTGGAGAGGAAAGCACAGCTTCCAGGTGAGGGTTATTCAACCTGTTCTCTCTTCGTCTTCATTGCACGATGTGCCTTTGATGTTGGTTGTACTGCTTCTGGTTCCCTATCTGGAATCGTCTGGGGGGACATGTTCTCCAACCCTACTCCTGACAGCCAAACAGAGAAGAAACATTTGATCTCCATTCTGTCCCGTAGGTTGTTATTCACGTCCAGCCCTGCTTTTGCTTACGCCAGCTCCAAAAATTCTCCAAAATTTCCAATTTTATGGGCTTTAAAGTAGATCTCGAAGGCTCTGGGTGCATTTTTGTTAAAAAAAATATTTTACACTGTTAATCTGGATTTCTTTTTTCCAGGTGGGTTTTTTCCCCAGTGAGTGCGTGCAGCTGATCACAGACAATAAGAACCCATCCCCCGCTGCAGGTACGGTGACGCGTGTTTGGTGCAGCAGCACACGTCACGGGTTGCGTGTGCGGTCTAGGTCTGGCTGATGCTGCTGGCTTGTGTCTGTTGCCGCTGCTTGCAACTGGTGATGCCTGCCGTTATCTGTTTGCAGCTGATGCTGCCTGACATTTTTTTGATTGTTTGCAGCTAGTGCTGTCTGTTTGTTGTTTGTTTGCAGCTAGTGCTGTCTGCTG
Source organism: Spea multiplicata (assembly GCA_009364415.1). Lineage (NCBI taxonomy): Eukaryota > Metazoa > Chordata > Amphibia > Anura > Pelobatidae > Spea > Spea multiplicata. Next base: position 25,183 of record VKOC01017095.1, read on the forward strand.
ACTGTTTGCAACTAGTACTGTCTTTTTGGCGCTGTAAGAATTGTTAAAGGTCCATTCCCTGCAATGTTCGTGTTGGCTAATTGTGTTAGCGGTGCGGGAGATCAAAGTTTAAACTCCATACCACACCTACATAATAAAAGTGTAAAATAAAAACACTTTCTCTCGCTCCAACCACTAATTGGAGTTCCAAAGTTAGATAAAAGTCCAATAAATTCCAAAGGCATCTCTTAATGGGAAATTGCCAGAAATTAAATACCCTCTATGATATGTCCTCTCCTGTCCCTACGTGCTGCATCCATCTCTTAACCCATCGTTGTCTATGTGTCTGCCCCGGGAAATTGGACACCTACGGCGTCTCTCCCGTAATGTGAATGCTCGCCGTACTCTAATATATGGCGAGATCTATAGGCAGATCTATCGGTCCTTCTTCTTTACTCTCACTCTTGAGAATCAGTTTTTCGATAATGTTGCCCGTTCCCCCGATGATAAGTCTGATTGATTTCTGGTCCTATGGTGGCCACATAAGGGGTTCCTGTGACCGGTTGGCATTAAGAGGTCTCTTCTCGCAGGCTAATAATTGATCTCTCTCTATGCACGGCTTGCTGAGCTGTTTAGTACCATTGTTACCTGTCTGTCTGTTCACAGAGGGTGATGTAAAATTGGCTGTCACGTCTCCCCATGGCTCCAACTCTCCCAGACCAGGTGAGATGTCTCTTCCCATTAGTCTGTCCAACACAGTCTATCACTTCCGTTCGTCTTTCTTCCTCCTGCGTAGTTTCCACCTGTCTTGGCCAACAGTTTCTCACCGTCCCTTCTCTCCCTCAGTGTGCAGGAGACACGGGAAGCTGGCCGGGTTGCTGCGCAGCTTCATGGCGTCCCGGCCCAGCAAGCAGCGTCTGAGACAGAGGGGGATACTTCGAGAGAGAGTGTTTGGAACTGACCTCGGAGAACATCTCCTGGATTCTGGAGAAGATGGTGAGATGTTTCGTCCCATCTGTAGCTTGACTGGCTCAATCTGCCTCCTGAAGAGACCTTGTTTTTCTATATTGTTCAATATGAAAATAAAATTAATATGTCTCTCCATCTCAATACAGGATGGACCTTTCATGGTCATAGACCCAACAAAATTACAATATAAATAAATGCAATATGTGTCTAAATGATCAAACAGTCGACAAAGGTCTAAGAATAAAATGCTTCCTTATCACCATGAGCTCTATCTCAACCATCTCTCTCTCTCTCAGTTCCCAGGGTGCTCGTATGCTGCGCTCAGTTTCTGGAGAAATACGGGATTGTCGACGGAATTTATCGTCTGTCGGGAGTCTCGTCCAACATCCAGAAGCTGCGGTCGGTATCTGCGAGATCCTCCTCTTTCATTCCTTGGATGTTCTCAGACTGTCGATTATACATTTTATACGCACAACGTGCTGTCATGAATGTTATTCATCGCACAACTTTTCCGCTGTCTCTTTGCTTTCGAAAAGTTGACACTTGGACTTGATAGTCGACTCAAAACTGTACAGACGCAACCGGTTTTATGGTGTTTCTGTTGTCTCCTTCGTAGGCATGAATTTGACAGCGAGAGGGTCCCCGATCTGTCTCGTGATACCTTCCTGCAGGACGTGCACTGTGTCAGCTCCCTGTGCAAACTCTATTTCCGCGAGCTTCCCAATCCCCTGTTAACCTACAGACTCTACCACCCGTTCACCGTGAGTTGGACAAAGTCCCTCCGTTATCTGACCCTCCCGTATATTACAGAACTCTATGAATGCTTTCTGTAGACGTCATTCCTGCTCTTACGCTCTCCTGTTCCGTTAACTTTTTCTAGGAAGCCATGTCCGCGGCCAGCGAAGAAGAGAAGCTGATCAGAGTGCATGATCTAATCCAGCAGCTGCCACCTCCTCACTACAGGTAATATACATATTCTGTACATTTCCCCCAAGCACGCCATGTATCGTTTATGGTTTACAAGAAGGCTGTTACTTTCGTTACGCTCATCTGCGGCATCCTTCTTCAGGACTCTAGAGTACTTGATGAGGCATCTGTCCCGCATGAACACTCACAGCGAACGCACTGGGATGCACGCACGCAACCTCGCTATCATCTGGGCGCCCAACCTTCTGCGGTAACGAGTTCTCTTCTGGAAACCGGGAAATATGGCATGCCCATTTTTGTTTCCACGATTGTTTTTATATCTAACTTTTCCTCTAAATGGGCAGGTCGAAGGACATGGAGTTGGCGGGAACACCAGGAGCCGACGCGTTTCGGGAAGTGCGGGTGCAATCCGTGCTTGTAGAGTTCCTCCTGTGTAACGTTGAGACCCTTTTTAGCGACACCTTTACTTCAATCGGTAAGAAAAGTTCTAGGAACGGTTTTCATACTAACGTGATTTCTACAAGTAAACCGTGTTGAATCCCATAACATTTGGGATTTGGTGGTACGCAGCACACAGCTTTGGTTAGCTTGGACTATTAGGTGTTTGTTGGACAGATGTTGGTGTCTTTGTCCACCAGTGGCAGGTAGGAGGCAGAAGTTGGAGGGCCTGTTTTATCCTTAGGCGTGGGTGAATGTCAGCTCAGTGTTCCTCTCAACCTGCTCAATTCTTGCTTTTGGGCTTTTCGCAAACCGGAATGCACCTGCCGATCTCACCTGCCCTTGGCTGCGACGTGGATGAGAAGACTGACCTTGCTAATGGTGTAGGTTCCTACCAAGTGTTGGGACTCTCGCCAGCTGACTTGCCCGTTGCTTCGTCTTGCTGGCTTCTTCATTTCCTGCCATCTTCTCTTTGCTTACTGATCTGTCCTTTACTGGAATTGCTTGCTCCTGGGAGCTTGGAGAGCGAAGGGAAGACTCAGGTCCACCACTTTAGCCCACACTGAAATCTGTTTCTCACTCCACTTTCCCATTCGCCAGCAAAAGGTACCGGCTACCGTAGAGCGTCTCGCTTGTCACTTAGACCCCGACTTCTCACGTTGCCAGAAGCTTGGTACCAGGCAAAGACCCGGAGGTGTCGATCTCAGAAACCAACTGATGAACCAAGCAGAACGGCCGAGACAGAACAACTCCAGATGGACATCTAAGACTGTGACCACCCAGGTGGACCGACCACGTCGCGTGCTATCGTGAAGCCAGAATGACATGCCTGAAACTGTTGGACTATTCCTTTTCGTCTTTAATAATGATGGACATTATATCCATTTACCTCTTACAGGGGGACACCACCCCCTCAAAGCTTAAAAAAAAAATAAAAAAATATTCAAAAGCCCCAGCATAAGGCTCTGATTTAACAGTAAATAAATTAATATATTTTATAATTTCTACATAAAAAACATTTGTTTTTTTCCTAACCGGTTGCGGGAAACGAGGTGTCTGTGTCCTTTACAGCAGATGGGCTTTGTTGTTACTTCACTGCTACGGCTGCGTTAAAAATGTATATTTTTAGCCCGGCATTGGTAAATGGGCAGCCTTTTGGCCTCTGTAGATGTTGCCCATCTCATGCTTGTTGAGCGCACAGAGTTTGATCCGGGTGCAAACCGACAGCCAAGTCTGACTGAGGAAGAGGTAAAAAACATCTTTACGTTTTCCGCTTCGCTTGCTGCAGGTCGATCTGCCTTTGGGGGTCAAAGTGAAGCCACCGCAAGCAATTTATTTCAGATACACAGAGCTATGTTTGCTCGCTGCTGTCCTCTGGGAACCTAAAAACCTGTCAAACTAACCCAATTTCTATTTAAAAGGGAAATTAACCTGCAGAGCTTTGCTTCAGTAAATGTTGTTCAGCTGTGAGTGTCGCACACCCCTACTTGATGTCTACTGTCCCTTTCTGTAGGTCGCTGTGGACCTGCACGTCCTCGTTCTCTGTTGGGGGGCTGCCCATCTGGACGGCTCGTCAGCCTTCAGGAAGCCCAAGCCCGGAGCCAGAGCCAGAGGGAAGCAGCTGAGAAGCTGGGTGCCGAGAGGACATCCCCGAAGAAGCACGAACGAGTACTGGAGAGCAGCGAGGAGAGGTAACTCATTCCTTTTGGGGGGCTCGTTGACCCCTGTAACCAGCTGGCAGCTTTAGAAACTTAGTTAGACCTCACGTTAAGGTTGCTCAGACCCCATCAAGTATCTAGTGCCTCTTTAACTATACAGTCTTAAATATATAGAGGAGGCTAGAACTGGAGGACATGCGCTCAGGGGTATTTAAGTGTTATATTTGGGTATAATGCGGTGGGAGAGGACATAAATATACATCCACAGCTGATTACAGCAAAGGATAGGGTGGAGATAGAAGGTTTATGCATCTTGGATGGTAAATGGGCAGATTAGAAGGGTCACTTATCTGTGGTTGAAATTCATGTTTTTATATGGGGTGCCCACAGGAAGGCCCCTCGTAACCGGAAGAAATCAGGTGGAGGCAGCAGCTGGAGGACGTTCTTCGCCATCGGGAAAAACTCTCAAATGAAGAAGACGCGTCCTGGTGGGATCCGGGATTCTGCGGCTCACCAACGAGGTGACCATGCCTGTCCTGCAACATCTTTTATTCCCTGCCTCTAGCTCTCAGTCTAGACTGTCTCATCACGTTGGACTCTCTCTTTGCCTCAACAGTGGCAGAAACAGTCACTTTGCGGTCGGCCAAAAGCGAGGAGTCTTTGTGTTCTCACACCAGTGGATCTGGTAGGTATCATGGAGCCAGCCATACATTCTCACTCTGTGGTTGAATTTTTGGGGGGCTCTTCCCAGACCTCTCTGTACTAAAAGCGTTTTCTATAGTTTTACCAGCAGAGGGTGCTATTGTCTGCAACGGGTAATAGCAACCCCTTGGGCTCCTGGTTATGGCCGCTAGTTGATGACACCGGCCATTCAGCATTCAGTTCGAGAGCAATGTCTGCGTATTTTTTTTTCAATATTAATACTGTTTGTACTTTTTTCATCATTATTAGCCATCTGTCACAAGTTCCGGTACTCATGTCAGTCTTGTTTCCTTTTTTTTTGCCGCTCGCTCGCAGGATTTCAGAGGCCCTCTCGACTCCGTCGCCCTCGTTCCACAAGTGAGGGTCTTCCCTCACGCCTGCCACACTGCCACTCAGTTGAGAGCCTGGGACCCTCTGTGCCCTCCCCACCCTCTGTGCCGTCACCTCCAAGCTCTGCCCGTCCCCAGTCTGCATGGATCGAAGAAGAACTGGACCTCTCTCCACCACTTCCCGACACAGATGGCCTTGGATTTGATCCTCTTTCCTTTCGACTCTCCCTCTCTGACCATGAAGAAGCTAGATCTCCTAGAGTAGTAAAGGCAGAAGTGACCATCCAAACTCCGTGTCACTCCCTCCCTCGTAGAGTAAGCCTTTCCCCAGTGGGTGGCTGCTCTCCTTCTCCTTCCCATAGCCCTCCAGAACGTCTGGTGGCTGACATGGAATACCGGGTCACCCGTAGCCTCTCCCCTCCTCCTCAAATGTTGTCCCTACTTCTCCAGTCCTGCCAGGCGCGCCTGAATGAGACGTGTCTTCAAGAGGTCAAAGGGAAGCTGAGTGGAGTCTCCTGTCCAGAAAACTCCCCAACAAGTAAGAGACATTCCGTGGCTGCGCTCAACCCCAATTTACCGATTTAGCCACATTTAACCTAGAAAATCAAATTACCAGCACGTTCAAACCTATAAATATATACATTAAATAACCACAAGGCGTTAGTTCTGTGTTATAGCCGAAGCACCGTATGAGAGACGGTGGCATGTTATCCATTAGACACACTGCCTAGGGGCCCTTTGGTTCTGGATTTGGTACTGACGCATCACCAGGTTTTGCACTTTAAAACACACATGATTTAAGGAGAAATATTCTTTTTTTCATGTATGTTATCTTTGTTTTGTTTAATTCAGGCCCGACTCTGTCTCCAAAGCAAACTGCCCAACCTCCCTCCCTGTCCCTCCTCCGGCAGGTCCCGCCACCTCCTCCACCCAAGGATCCTGCGCGTCTCATGGCACTTAGGCTGGCAGAGAGCGCCCAACGCGCAATACAGTCTTCCATGTCAACTGGCACAGTCCCGGCTAAGACGTCTCAGCGGCCTGGAAGCGCACAGCCCCCTTCTTCTGTGTTTCGACGTTCGCTTTCCATGGAGTGCAGCGAGGTCACCATACCGAAAGAGGGGCCCCTCTACTCTGAACTCCGACCCCCCATGCTGAACCCCAATGAAAGAAATACCACCCAACACCGGCCGCTGAGACCTCAATCACACAACACCCTGGTGAGGGCCGCTATTATTAACTAATTAACTAGTAATGATTCAATGGCCTAGAAGTAATCTGAAATAAGTACAAATATAGTAAAAAAAAAGTCTTTATGAAGTTTCTTTAACATAAGTTGTAAAAAAGTTTTGTTAATTTCCATACTGAAAATAATTGGAAGACCATGGAAGGCTTTGATGATCCCAATAATTTATAGATGAATTTCGTGTTAAGTAATGATATCCGTTGACAAGTTTTTTGTTTCCAGTGACGAGTTGAGATTTTTAACTTTGCCGTCCTGCCCCCTTTGTCTGTGCTATTAAACTCCAGTACCTTAATGTTTGATATCCCCTTACTCCTCCTCAGGCCCCGGGTTCCTCTCCTGCTGACCCCAGGAAGGTCACTCCATCGGCCATCCCCTCTTCCCGTGCTCCTCGCCTTCACACGCGATCAGGGAGCCTTCCTGCCCCTCCAAGTGTCTACACTCCGAGACCCCGTCCTCCTCCTTATCGCTTCCCAGAAGAAGGGCCTAGGATGCCTCCACACCGCTCGGCCCCACCGTGGCCAGATCCTGAAGGTCTTTACTATGAGATTCTGGGCGACCAGCCTCCTCTGGCTCCTCTCAATGCATCCTATGGACTAATCCAGACACCTTGGTCATGTGTTGCACCTTCTCAAGCTCATCCCTATCCAGGGCCACCGGCGCGTCTGCGGGGATGGCATGGAGCAGTCCCACCTTCAGACCCAGAACATTGCAGTTACCAGCGTTGGGACAGGGGCCCTCCCACACAGCCGGCCCCTTACTTTTTTGGAGCGGGTGACAAATATCAGTATGTGGGGGCTTCTGAAAACAGAGGTCACGCAGGTTTTCCTGAAAGAAACCCTCGTCTTCTCCAAACAGGAAGGAGGGAGGAACCCATCTACGTCAACCTTCCCCCAAAACTGGATGTCGGGGGTCACTATATGGCTAACAGGGACACTGCAGACTTGAAACCAGAACTGCCACAAAAACAACACTCTGTTCAACCTCCCGCCCTCGGACGACACGAAAACTTTGTCGGGATGTCGCATACCTACCGGCAGCAGCCGCAGCATCCGCACTTACTCCATAGAGAAGGGTCTTTCAACTTTTTCCGGACCCCTCCTCATACAGCCGTGTGGGGGTCGCAGCCTAAATTCCCAGAAGGGAGGGAGGCCCCTATAATTACATACGAGGCTCCACCAGGCGGGGGGCAAAGAATGGCCTACATGCCCCCTCACTGCCTGGTTTCTGAGGCGGGCACTGTGTATGGAAACCTGGAGCAGGGTGGTACTCCACACAGACCATCCACACCAGCGGGCCCGCCGGGAATGCTAGGGCCGGCCTGGACAGTACACTCAGAGGGGCAAACGAGGAGTTATTGCTGAAGGTGATGAGGATCTGAGTTTTTGTCTCCGACCAATCAGAAGGCAGCTATAAATGATCTTGCAAAACTCCTAGCCGGACACTTCCACCGACACATATCAACCGAGACACCGGCCCTGGGGGCCGCGTGTTGGATTTTAAAGCAAATACTGTTTTTATATGGTGTTTTTGAGGGTCTCTGCGTTTTGGCGAGGGTGTCGTAGCCCCCTCCCATTTACTACTGAAGAAGCCTACAGAACAAATGGTGCTAACGGTGGAAAAACAAAAGTATGTTTCTATGGAAACAACACCAGCTGTGACGCTATTTATGGATGAATTTGGATTGGTGGGAAAAAATGCAAAAGAGCCCAATTTGTGTTCAATAGCTGTTCCAATATATTTGTTGTTTTTTATTATTTATTACATTAATCCTGATATCGCATCTCTTGCAAAGCATGGCTTATCCAATATGACATCATTGTGTTACGCTGTGATGTCATACCCCAGAATGCCCCGTGCAACGGGTGGTGTGAGATTTATCCTTACCGTGTCGAGTAATTTTTTTAATGTACTAGAATAAAATTCCTACAAAATATTTTATTTATTTTGTAACTAAAAATATAAATGTATAAATATTTTTGTCTGTAATCATACTTTACACGCGGTTTAATTCTAGATTATTTGTGATATTTCATTGGCCAATCTTTCCTCCAAAAGCTTTTTTGTGTTTCTATCAATTTTTATTAATAAACTTTAATTTTTTTTTTTTAAAGAAATAGCATCTGTGCTGTTGCTCTCTCTCCCCCCCCTCCTCTCCCCCCCCCCCCATTGGAGACGTCCATGGAGTGCTCTTCGTTAATGGCCATGGAGCTCGTTCATTAATGTAAGAGGAGCGGCCGCTCTAATTAATAAGCCCATGAGAGAGTCTGAAATCTCTTCGATGGAAACCGCCATCACTGTCCCGGTAGATCAGCCCCATTCGGCCCCCGTCTAGTCGGCCGTCTCTCCTGCTGTAAAGACTCAAACCTTAATCAGTCGTTGGTCTCGTCTTAGATTCAGGAGCCGTATGTCTATCCCATGCGTGTTTAATACCCTCACTGTGTTACCCTCTACCACTTCTACTGGGTTGCTGCTCCACGTATCTACTACCCTCTTAGTAAGGTCAATTGGAAATGCTATACTGTTTAGTAGGAAGATGGCATATAACGACATTTAAAATAATAATAATCAAGCACTCAAGTAACTTCAGAGCTGTAGGGAGGAATAAAGCAAATATCCCCTCTGGCCGCTATAACCATGCTTTGCAAGGACGTGTTACAAAGAGGAAAAATGACCAGGACTCTGTGTAAAATATCAGGATTCTCTGCAAGTATTACTAAACTAAGCAACCCGTTACGATCGAAGGGTTAAAAATGTTTTTTTGTTAAAACCTTGGTATTTTTCAACATTCCATGGCACAGGTTGTGAATAAAATGCCCCCCCACCCCCCCGGGTGTTGAGGAACAACTTCTGCTGGAGCCTCTGAAATTTAGCAGACATTTTTTTTGGGGGGGGGCAGGGGGGGTATTAACCTCCTGTTGGAGGGGGCACTTGAGTTGGAAACTCGCATCTCCAATGATACCTGGACTCACACCACCCACGCATGGGGAGTCAAGACACAACGAGCCTCTACTGCCTATGACAGCCGTTGGGTGGTGGAACTCCGGCCCTCGAGGGCCGTAACCCCACCGGGTGTCTGTGATGACCCTCAGCACAGCGATCGCTATCCATAATGCCCTAAATCCCGAAGATCTGAGTAAATATGTCGCGCATGACTTAGACTTCAACTATAGTCATAGCGGTGGGCGCAGAGACCCCCGACGCGTTTATCACATGGAGAACACGGAACCGGATCATACGGACATTGGGACGTTTAAAGACTTGTATATATTGTATGTTTTGTATATATGAATCCCTACTCAGAAGACGGGGGGGGTCTTCTCCTGTTGTTTTTTTTTCTTGGTTGGGGTAATTTATGAGGATAAACCCTGGATTTTGTTGGGCTTTCCACCTTGTTGGGCGGTCCGGTGGTGCGGCGGGGATCCCATTAACACGCGTGATATCGTGCTAACCCTCTTCCTCCTTACGCTTCAATAAAACGTGTCCCGAAATATCTCACTTTGTGGGTATTTTTAATGTAATAAATCTCGTTTTGTGTTAAATGAGAAACATGGTACCCTGATGGCAGATCGGCCCCATCCGGCCCCAGCTAGTCGCCCTTTTCTCCTGCTGAAAAGACTCAAACCTTAATCAGTCGTTGGTCTCGTCTTAGATTCAGGAGCCGTATGTCTATCCCATGCATGTTTAATACCCTCACTGTATTACCCTCTACCCCTTCTACTGGGAGGCAGTTCCACTTATCTACCACCTTCTCAGTAAAGTAAAACTTTGTTACACCAATCTCATACATGTTTAAATAAAGGCTTACGAAGCTCACAACTTAAAGGGTTAAAGGCGTAACGCGCACATTCTTTGGACGTTTCTGGTAAATAATAGTATTAGAGGAATGGCGCTCGATGACATTCCATGAGTGCCGGCTGAAGCGGAATCCGTCCTGGAATGAGGTGGACACGCAGGAGAAAACATGCGACCGTACTCTGTACCGCTCTATACCGCTGCGTACGGGAGACGCGCTTCCCTTTAACGTCCGCCGGCTGCCGGGAAAAGGGTCTTAAAAGCCTATTGTGAGTTGTGGTCAGTTACAGGGTCAGCCATTATCAGGGACAGCTTGGTCCACCATGGTTGGTCCTTCAAGGTGCAAAGAGAAGATCTAACCTCCAGTGTCACAGTTTAGTGGATAAACCCCTGGTGGATTTTGAAATGGTTCCCCACCACGGAGCCGGAAACCAACATGAGGTGTATAGAGGGGTCCTAATGTGATGTCTCCATGCAGTTTCAGGGTCATAGAGGGGTCCTAATGTGGTGTTTCAGGGTCCTAGGGATGATGCGGCACACTATCCACGTCCTATGGCACCAGTAAAGTGTTGTTGTTACTGGGCAGGATGACCCAGCGGTGGCCAAACGCCTGGAATTTGAGGACTTTTAAAAAAATATTTGGAAAAGAGCCACATTCACGTTGAAAGGTTCTGCTGTAGGCCTGATGGTGGTCTTCACAGTACCCCAATAGTTATTCCATTTTGGAGGCTTTCATGGCCCCCTCCCCGCCCTTCCGCAGGAGAACACCGGTCCGCATTCCTGTCATTGTGAAAGCCGCAGATAGCAGATGAGATCTCAGACCGCAGGAGCCGACCGACCGGTTCGGGGGGATTCCAGAACCCGAAAGACCATAAATGTGCAACAACGTGACGCGCCTGGGGCTCGCAAAAAATAAAAAAATACCCCACCCATTAATACCCCGTTCCCATGGCGGGGCAAGAGATGGGACCCCCTCTGGGGACAAAACATCAACAATAAAAACAATGTAGCAAGAAAACTTTAAATACAAATATTTTGGGTCTCTTACCCATTGTTTGTTTTATTTCCATTAAATTAAAGATATTTCGGGGCGTTCTGAGTTTCTTTAATTTTCTTTTAATTTTTCTTTGATTTCTGACCGGTTTGTGCCTTTTTTTTATTGGTTTCTTACTGGTTATCATGGCTTTAACAATTGTTTACAAACAATGTTTAGAAACATTATTATTTATAAAAAAAATATATATGTAAGTAACTTTGTTCTTCCTGTTTTAATAATATTTAGAACTTTTTATGACTTTTGTTATCTGAGTTAGTTTATTTATTTATTTTTTACTATTTGTTTTATTATTTTTTTGTTTGTTTTGTGCACTTTATCCTGGTTTTATTGTGCAATTAACCAGTTTATTTCCTTTAAAAAAAAAAAATACTTTTACTGCTTAAAAAACAATATTTTTTGCAATCTCTTGGTTTATTTACTAATTCCATTTCCACTCTCATTTTCAAACCGTTTTGGTGATATATTCACGTTTTTATTTTTTTTTATTATTTTTTAAAATTATTATTAATTAAAAATGAATAATTAAATTAAAAATGAATTCAAAAATTAATAATAGGACAGCGTCCAAAGCCGTTATCCAAATGCCAAGAAGCTTCCAAAAACGTTACACCGATATACTGGTTTTTATATGAAAACCAGTGAAACTGGCCCAGTTTTGGACCGGACGGTCTGGTATAACGTTCCTTTGTCATGCCGGCAGCCCGGTTTCAGTCGAGATCCCCAATCTAAACATTGAGCTGACCCTACGTGCCCCTCGCTACTTTATTTAAAGAATTCCGATGGGGGTTATTGTTGCAAAGGTAGAAGGGAGGTGTTAACAATTGCCCCAGACCCTCCTCCTGTTTTTTTTTTTACCCCACCCAAGAGACTCCAGGCCCTTCTTCTTCTTCTTCTCCGTCTTGCACCTTTATAAGTATCAGCGAGAGCGACAGGTGCGCCTTAGGAGGACAGGTGCGTCGTCTCTACAGGTAAGGACAATTCGGAGGGGGGTTGCTATTGGGGGCAACGTGCCCTGTACTCACTGGCTCCTTAGCAAGCTCGCTCTACTAAATACAACTAGACATAAGAGCAGCTTAATTGGTAAAATTAACCAAATTTAGTTTTATTCCCGGGAAAATTAGTATTATTATTAATATTATTAATTGGTGGAATTATTTTTCTCTGTTTATTCTCTAAAAAATAACTTTTTTTTTTTTTCTTTAAAAAAAATAAAAATAAAAATATATTGTTATAAATTTCCCTGGGGAGTTTACTTACATTTGGAAGTGAGAAATGTTATGGGTGGTTTGGGGTATCTTAGGTGAATTTGGAGGATCAATCCTAAACTAATATCTGCTAATTATTTAATACATATTTATTATACCTGGCCTGGCTTTCTCAATCTTTTATATAGAAATATGTTATTTTTGGAGTCTGTTTTCTTATTGTTTTTGGATTTGGGTGTAAATACATAAAATTTATGCCCCATTGCAAACCACCATTGTGTGAAAATATAAAATGATCCAAATTGTCTACATGACTAAATCACTTAATTACCACCCAAAATTAATGGATATTAATCAAATTAACAATGCTCTATTGTATTAAAACAATTGTTAATAAGTAGAATGTTATGCATTTGGTTTGCTGCCCTAATTTATCTTTTTTGTATATTTTTATTTTTTGTTATATTTTGTTATTGATTAATATAGCGCCATCATATGCCACAGAGATTGTTTTTGTTATGAAAAAAATAATTGGCAGATAAAAATGGTTATTTTTGTAGTTGCAGAAATAAGGCAATATAGGTGTATAAGGCTTGATGTGACGCAGGACCCACCCAGGGGTCTTTGAGGCTGCGGAGGTGAACGTCCTCATTATTTTTTAACTACATCCGTGCTAAAACTATATCTTGGTAGACAAGAAAACATATTTTTTTCCTAAAATGGTGGTATTAAAGTAGTTAATAGTTATCGCGGGCTTGGTCTGGTGCTGGCATCGTATATATTTGGATAAGAACGCCCTACTTGAAATCAGTGGCTTTTATGAACCGGACTCGTGCTGTATAAGCAGTAAGAGCTGTGTGTATGTGTGTTGTGGATCTGACAACCAACAGTGGTGGTTTTCTGTTCTGGGTTGGTGGAGACCTTTGATGCGCGAGCTCAAAAAAAAAAAAATCAGATCAGAAGGAAGATAAGCCAATGTCAACCTGGTCCGACCTGTTTGGCCTGTGTGTAACATTGTAGCAAAGCCAATAACATTCCTCTGCGTTCTCAGAGATTTTTTTTTTGGGGGGGTTCTTCTGAAATATTTCAGTTCTTCGCCCCCTCCTCTGGCCCGTTGAACTTTTCATCTCCTTCGATATCTTTATGATTTATGAAGGGCCAACTCTGTGAAACTTCTTCTGCAAGAAGGGCTGAGCTGGCCCTGCACGATGCATAATGAAATCCGCGATTCTATGAAGTCGACGGGTTAAAACTCCCAAATTCGTAAATTCTCCCCGAATCGCTAGGGGGGGAGGGAGCGGCGACGCTCGTACAACTCGTAATGGGTTCTTACAGCTGGTCGCTCCGGGGCTCTGGTCTTTTAAGAAGCTTCCGTGCCGCTCTCTCTGTGGCTTTCTATTGACTTGGAGTGGCTTCCGTTAATTAACCCCGTCTGTGCCCCTGTGCGTTAAGCCTTATGGAGGTATTTAAGTTCATATGTTGGGATAAAGTGCCCACCGCTGGATTTAGGGGGTTAATGTTTCACGTAGCCGTGACCGTGTTGGGTGCCACCGATGAAACTAATGTGAGCGTGTGATATAAAACGATGGTCTTTCTCCTGCAGGTTCGGAGAAGGATCTCCAAGATGTGCGATAAGAATTCTCCAGCCCTCATGGGGCTCATTATCTTTGGGAATGTCGTCATTATGGTGAGTTTGCGGTTCATGGATCATCCAACCAAGTACCAAGGTGACCACAGCAGTTCCCATCATCCCCACTCACACAATGGCTGGTGGGAACTGTAGTCGGAAGCCATAAAAGTGTGAGCCTCATCAAATGGGTGTTCAAGGTGTTTATTTTACACCTTTTGGGATGAAGGGGTTGACAAGGTTCTGTATGATGGGTTCTGGAACCATCAACCTCCTGCGGTCTCAATTCTTAGGTCTTTTGTCCTAAATCTTAGGATTACTGACTCGGTTGTGTTTGGTGTCGTAAAGACCCAGCCCGGGGCATCCGTGTGTAACCTGGCACCACAAACGAAGCTCCGACTGTCTGATTTAATGAATATAAGATGATATCCAATAAATGCCCAGATCCTGGCGCTGAACTTCTGTGTTCTCTTGAAATGATCCGGTGGTTACTAGAATGTGGCTTTACTGGTTATTCCGGGTTCTTTTTTCGGGGTGGGTGTGACTGGTGAAAGCAAACCTGTTTTTCGATACTTTGGGGGGGGATTTTTAGGATTCTGTTTTCGGTCAGGCCCACCAGCGACTGCATGTTCTCCGTAAAACATGGTTATTGAATGAACAAAACGCAGCAGATTTTTTGGGGGGTAAGAAGGCACATCGCTTCCCTCTTTTAATCGCGAGCTTCCGTCATGTTACAGCTGTCCGGATTGGCGCTATTTGCAGAGACGATTTGGGCAACCACGGACCCCTACAAGGTTTACCCTATACTAGGCGTGACTGGGAAGGACGACGTGTTTGCTGGCGGTTGGATCGCCATCTTCTGCGGTTTCTCCTTCTTTCTCCTGGCCATTTACGGCATAGTCTCCGTACTGAGGGGCAGCAAGACCATGCTCATGGTGGTGAGTTGGGTCAACAACGTACAAACACTACCGGTCTCGCTACATCGCTTCGCCAAGGCCACATAACCTTCATAACCTGCTTTTGAGGAATCATGGTAGCTTTTGGGACCAATGATGGTCCATCTTTAAGGTTGGTCCATCCACATGATGACTTTCAACTTTCCCTCCGCAGTATCTGGTCATGATGATGATCGTATACATCTTTGAATGTGCCTCCTGTATAACTTCCTTCACCCATCGAGACTACGTGAGTTTTTATCCTCGTTTTTGGAGAAAGCCTGGCCTGTCTTTGGAGGTCTTGCTGATGACGTTTTTCATTTTTTTCTCAGATGATAAACTCCAACGTTATTAAACAACAAATGTTGAGTTACTACATAAGAAACGATACCCAGGGTAGGGAAATCACAACGGTGTGGAACAAAATCATGGTGGAGGTAAGGAAGCCACCGAGGACGTTTAAACGTTTCTTGTTGGCATTGCCTCAAACTAGACTGGATAGCGTAAGGGGCGATGTGCAGTCAGGTTTGCGCGTGTCCGGTGACCCCTCCAGGACCAGCCATGAAGAATACATTCAATTCTCAGAACCTGGGGTACAAGGGTAGAGGTACTTAGAGGCATTTGCTCAGGAACACTTCTGGCGTATGTTGCTTTTAGGTTCTTCACAAACAATACATGCAATTTTTGATGGCTCCACCAGTGTTCAAGGAAGCAGATCCAGAAACCTTGTATCATTGGGAAGACATGGCCGGGACAAAGGCCGAAAGAGATTTTGTCTAATCGTTTTACTTTTGTTACAGAAAAACTGTTGTGGCGTTGACGGTCCGATAGACTGGATCACCTACGGGTCCACTTTCCGTAACACTTACGACGAGGCTTCGGCTCCGTGGCCCTTTTTGTGCTGTAAACGAGACTCCAACTTTGTTATTGTGAACGAGGCCGGGTGCCGCGTCGGTCATAAAGATCACATAAACTCGCAGGTAACTTTAGAGCATTCGTTACATGGAATCTCATCCTTCTGCTCTGTTTTCTTCAATCCAGTTGGAAACAATGAGGACTTCGGTCCCATAAAAATAAAATAAACCCAAAATAAAATGGCCAAAACTCAACAAATTTAAACATGGAGAACCCAACCAGGCTTTATGGAACTCGGGCATGGCTCTAACCAACGTTGTATCTTTCCAGGGCTGTTTTGACCACATTTCACACGCGATTAACAGCTACACGTGGGGAATCTCTTGGTTCGGATTCGCTATTCTCATGTGGACGGTAAGTTTTGGGGCAGAAAAGGTGTTTTGAGGGTAATGGGTCAGAGCCGGTTCTGTTTTCTTCGCTGTTGGCTAATCTGCCTCCTTACCCCATCTGAGAATCTCGGCAGAGATGCGTCCTCCGTGTCCAGGGCGCGGAGTAAACTTTTCATTTTGTTCAACTCCCATCACGCCGGATACAGAGCCCCGATCTGCCTGTTTTTATTATCATTTTATCTCTGCAGATGCTGATTATGATGGCGACGATGTATCACTACACCACCCTGAGCTGAATCTAGGAGCCGCCGCGCCAGGATGCTTGACCGGGAGAAGGCATGATCAATCATCATTTGGGACTTTCCTGTACTACGAGCAGATTTTTTATTATTTTTCAGTATTTTTTTTTGCTTTAATGACGTTTGTCCATAAGAGTGGAAAGAAACCCAGTGCGTTGGTATAATAAACATTGTATTGCAGCAAAGGCTTTCACTTGCATGTACACCCTTTATGTTCTGACAGTTTTTCTATTGAAGGGCTCCCCTCTTTTTTATTATTTTTTTTTATTTTTTACAACGTTTGCCTATAAAAGATTGTAAATAATGATTTATTTCACATTTCATAGTTTAGCCTTTTGTCAAAAACACCGTGTATCGTGAATTCACCCATCCCAATCTGTTTGCTCCGCCACAAACCTTGAGGGCTTACAAAACATTATATATAACTTGTTTTGTGTTATAAACAATAAAATAACTGTGAATGAGACTCTCGCCATTGGTGGACGAAGCTGGAATCTTATTTCATTCATGTAGAGTTAAAATAACCAATAAACCTTTTTTATTTTATTTGTACTTTTATTAAACATAACATGGAGACTAACGGAGCATGCACTGACGAGTAGACATTATGAAGCATTGGCACGACCATCAGAGGGCGCCAAAAACCTCTAAAACGTCACTTCCTGTTTGGTGGATTACGGCGGCCATCTTTTGTGTGGCATGAACGTAACCTATAAGTGTAGGCACCTGTAGTTGTGGATTCACCACCAGGGGGGTGCATGGAGGCGGATGGAGGCCTTCTACTCCTCGGTAAGGTAGATGACAATAGTATAATATAATGTTTCCAGCACCTTGTAGAAAGTATGCTACAAAGAATGAAGGCATTTCTGGGGGCAAACCCAATAGTAGCAAGGTGTACATAATAACGATACACTCCCCACACCCAACCCACCCTCCCACCCAAACCATGGCCGCGTGCTGTATATTTAATATATATATATTTATTATATAATATACTGTATATCATTTATAGTATTTATAAAAAATATTATATATATATAATATTATATAATATATAATATTATTATAACATATATATAGTATATTACATATATTATAATATTATATATTATTATAAATATATAATATATGTATTTTTAACATAAATGGTATATAATTATATATAATTATTTTGGAACCTGGGGCATGGCTAGACATATGAAATTTGGCATTGCCAATTCTCCTTCAGAGAATTAATTTACTGCATTACTTTATGTAACCCCCCCCACTAAAATATCCTTATAACGTTTATCATGCCACTTCCACCAGTCCCCAAGGGCCATGGTGGGCTTTCATGGCTCCAAGCTGGAATCGCCTAACCTTTTCTTCTCCGCGTGAGGTTTTTTGCTGTTGGAGGCGTAAATAAGAGGCGGCAGCAGAAATCACACGAGGACGTCGGTTGTATTTGGTGTCACTTTATAGAGCAGTAATATTAGTACATAAAGGAAATGATACAAAAAAAACATCGTACGGGGTCTTTAACGCGATGATGGGTAAGAAGCCGATGCGGTGTGAATGCCATCCGCCAAGCAGATGACAGGGACCCGTTATCCTACGGCTGAGGATGATCAGGGCTGCCATGCTAAACCCCCCAGGGTGTTACAGTCTGAAGACCACCTGTTTGAAACCCCATGTCTTCTGAACGCGCATCCCCTCCGTACAGCCCGACACATACATGCAGCCCGGAGGGGGGTTAGCGTGATAGGACGGGTAATACACAAATTAAAGTGCCATGATAAGGGTATCTGATCCCACGCTGTGCATCCCCTAATCTACAGAAAGCATATGCTGGGGAGGGAGGGGGGGGTGTTTTTTTTTAGCCCACCTCCATTAATTTCAATAAAGCGATCCGAAAAGACATTAAGGATATTATTATTATTCAGCCATATACCAGGTCAGAGTTTAAATAAATACAGCTAAGTAAAAGGGGGGGGTAGTTTAGGAAGCAGATGCCTTGCATTAACCCTTTAATTACGGGAACTACGCAATGCTCACACTATATGTATATACCTTTAAGAATTCACGCCCTTTAACATTCACAATGCACCGTGTACTCGTTTAAAGTGTGTCCCAAAAATAAATACATTCAGCATTATTTATTTACACATTTTTCTTATTTTTTTTGCGGGTTTTTTTTGGGGGGGCGAGTCAATTTCTTCCCCCCCCACAATGAATTTTTTTTTAAAGGGGTTAAACCAGCTCCTTGAACCCTCAAAATGTCTCGGCGCTGGTTATTCTGAAAATGGTTGGTGGGGGGGGGGGGCGCGGTAGGAGAATAGCGTTCCCGTTAGGGGGCGGGGAGTCAGAGCAGGAAGTTAGAATGCCGCCATGTCTCTTATCCCTTCTTCGTTATAAATAATTTATATAAGTGCATGTACAGGGGCGAGAGACTGACATTATAACCCGCTCTCTCCAACGCTTTACCCCGGTTCTATCCACTACCGCTTTCTTTTTAAATTATTCTATATCCCTGTATATATATTTCTTCGACTCCTCCCACGCGGGGCAAAGTCATTTTAATTCGCTAAAAGTTGCTCCCAGGAGGAGCAAAAAAACTCTCAATTGGTCGCTAATCTTGATAAATTTGCCCTGTAAGCCCATCCCTCCCCTGACCCATATTGTCCCCTCCCCTAAAGTAAAGCCCCACCCCGTGTGCCTGAAATAATAAAACCCGGACCCCCGCTCAGTTACATTCCTCCAGGTATCTGTACGTTGGGTTTTCATAGCCCTGGTTCTGCATTTTACTTAGGTGTTTATCTTCTGGGCTCCTGGAAGCTTCCACCTGCAAAGATCACATGAAAGGCAACAGCCTATAAGATGAGGCGTGTTTGGACATTGTATTAATTCCCTAACACCGGCCAACAGTCCCATATTTGCAGGGCAGTCCCAACAACTGGGTTTATGTACCGGCTGTCCAGATTCTTGGAACTACTGGCAACCCCACATGTACAAATGAGGCACTGAGTCAAGACACAAAGTCTGGGCTCCCTGGGGGTGGATGCGTGTGTGATGGCGTGTCCCTTCTATGTTACATGGGCTGACTCGCATGGCACCCGGTGTAGTTGTGTGCACTAATTATCGGCCTGGCCTTAGCATGTTTCCTTTGAGATGGGGTAGGAATAGGATCCTCACCTCTATGATTCCGTGGCTGATGGTCCCATACGGTTTGCGCCGGATCAGGAGGAGGCTGATAATTATCACCATTGCCACGGCAACCGCCACCACCAGCAGGCCAATCAGAGCACCTCGGTTAAATGTGACCAGGGTGTCGGGCTCCTGAAGAATAAAAATATATTGGAAGAATGACTTTTCTGGGGGGTTTCCTTCTTGGACTGGTAGAATCTGAGATGGCCTAATCCCTTTTTTGAGTCTTTACCAATGGTGGGTTATAAATAAAAATGAATATTATGGGGGTCTTTACATCCCAGGTGGTATTGGTGGGACAGGAGGGTACTCACCAGTTCATCTCGTTGCATGTCTTCTAACTGGTAATGGACCTGCTTCATGGACCCGTTGTCCTACAAGGAGAAAAACACCGGCATTACGTCACATTCCCGAGCTCCCATTATTCCTGCCGTAAAATGGAAATATTCAGGGCTTTCACCTTTTGCCCCGGGATATTGAGGGTCCGCTCGGTGGTGGTAAAATCTGAATACTGATCCCAACCGGCTGAACCTGCAAAAAAAGAGACAGATGAAAAATGTCGTTCTAGGGGAAGGACTCTATAAACTCTACCATAAAGCGATCCTCGCACAGAGGTCTGGAAGCAGTGGGTGGCGCCCAGATATCACATGATCACCTATATTTGGGAGGCCCAATTTGGCAGCCGACAAGTTCCAAAATGATATAGCTTTTAGCTTGACTTCCCCTTTGAAATGATGACTAACCTTTCCTGTCGATCTGTTGGGAGTCTGCTCAAGAGTCCAAAAAGCGAGAGCGAGCGACAGCAAAGAGAGACAAGAGAGAAAGGAAAGGATGAGAGACGGCACAGAGGGGAGCAAGACTGAGCGTACGAGGAGAGGAGGGGTTACCAGAGGGGATTAAAGCTGAGCGTTCCTCACCCTCTCCTTGTGACGTCTCGGCAGAGTTTTGGGTCGGCACTCTTA
Organism: Spea multiplicata; assembly: GCA_009364415.1. NCBI lineage: Eukaryota > Metazoa > Chordata > Amphibia > Anura > Pelobatidae > Spea > Spea multiplicata. The sequence continues at coordinate 45,732 of VKOC01017095.1, forward strand.
TTTCCGGATAGTCGCTGTCTTCGTTCAGCTTCTTCTGTGTTGAGCTGAGAAGGTCTCCCGCTTTCACCCACTCTGTGTGCAGCCAGCTTTCTGTCGGGCCGCAATAAAACCAATTAGCACCACATCGTCATACTCATATTGGGTCTTGGACCACTCCTCGCACCATTCAATGCCCAATAATTATATAATTACCTAAGACTCTGCCTCTATTGTAATTTCGCCCGGGGATCGTGTTTAATTATCATGTGACACAAGAGCTAATGCTGATAGGCTGTTCAATAGAAAAGGCTCCTTAAAAGATATACGTCAAGATGTACGCACCAATTTGGTCCCGGAGCTCCGTCGTCAGTTCTGGGTTGCGGTAAAGCAAAGACAGGGACTGGTTGACTCGTTCTTCGATGACTCGGAGATGGGTGAGAACCTGATACAAAAACATCCAAAAAGATTTGTACCCAAAAAATTTAATCAATCCAAATATTATGTAGATTGGAATCTCTCATTCTCATCAGCCCTTAGTATATTCCCCCAAAGTCAGAGATTTGAGGAGGGGGGCATAAACTCGAGGAGCTCAGTGACCTCTTAGAACCTGACGACGTTGAGTTTGAGGTCTGGTACCTGGAACTGAATGGTCTCCGCTCTGTCCGGCTCCGCGCTGCTGACATGTTGGTAATGCCTGACCGTGTGCCGCTGGTCTCTTTGCTCTGCCCGAATGTAGCGCTTCAGTGCCAGCAACACTCGCTCCGACTGTCCAATGAGAAGGCGCGAAAGGGTTTAGTTGGAGAAACGAGACACGTTAGAGATGTGTAAATAGAGATGTATGTCGGCAGCTTACATCTAGGGGCGAAGTCTGCACGCTGGTGAGGTAGTTCTCCAGGGCTGCTCTTCGGTTATCGTTCAGTGCTGCCACCACGCGGCCGAGATGCGTCTCAACAAGGCGCTGGCGTTGGGTGGAGATCTGTCCTTCCAGGGTCTGCAGGATGGTCTGGAAGTGCTGGAGGGTGGAACAAACCCGTTGAGTAGTGACGAATGGACATCTTTGACTCTACGCATACGTTTTGGAACGTTAAGGGTCTCTTGATGAAGACTTTTACAGAAAATGACTATTCTTTGTTCCATCGCTTGGTTTTTATGAAGTCAACCAGAAGAAACTGGAGTTAATGTGGAGTTCCGACCACTCTGCTTCTGGTCTCAATGAACCGCTTATATTTTGCTAAAAGTACCAAATTATTTTGTTACCCAGAGAAATGTTGGCTGATTCCGCAATTACAAATACTCCAAGCCTACAGGCTCTCCCTGCATGAAAACAGGTGTGTGCGTGTAAATCAGTGTCTGATTCAGATTACATGTTGTGTTTGAGCGAGATAATCCCAAAAGCCCGACCCGCTGAACATTATCTGTGTTATACAATCACCTCGCGCTTGTTCGAAGCCGAATATCAGGCGTGTATTACCTTTCACATATATCCGTTCTATGTAACATTATACACCGCAATCTCCTGTAACACGAGCCTGGAGGATAAGCGCAAAAGCTCCCTAAAAGCTGTCGCCGTGCTCAGACGTATGAAGGAATCGCTGATGTCTCTGGGCTTGCATTTTGTTACAATAACATGCGCGATTTCTGAATCACGGGGGGGATTGCGCGATACATTAAAAAAGATTGATTCCTGCAGATGCCACATATTTCTAAATAATGCTTACGGTCTGCGTTCCCCATTACAATATATGGCTTATTATATCTGCTGGAAATCGGGGAGCCTGTACTTATTATGATCTCATCATTTTTGCCCTCCCCACCGTCCATTTTAGTTGCCCCTGTCATCTTTCAGTGGTCATTTATTCTTTTTATTTTATCTGCCATTTCCCTATACCCCTATCCACCCTCTCCATTCACCCCTCCCTACCGGTTAATCCCCCCCTCTGGAACAATTTATATTACTATGGAGGATACAATCATAGAAACATGGAGTTGAAGAGCTGATCAGCATCTGCACTATCAAGTTGCCTGTTGCCAACCTCTACCATCTCTGCTGGGAAGCTGTGCTAAAGACTTCAATATAAGTCATCATGTAAGCATGAAAAACATTGCAAAATCAAGATTCAAGATCAAGATTCAGCTAAAGGCAAAATGGACCAATACGTTTATACAACAGACCAGCAGGGGGAGCTCCAGGACCATATGTGCCTATCTATCCACTGCAGAGTCAGCATTAAAACTATATGTTCAGCAGCAGAGACATTGTGTTCAGGGCCTTGTTATATTGTAATCTTGTACTTTATTCGCTGGTAGTTACCTACGTATTAAGACTATCTGATACCACAATATAGACTTGGCTATAAATCAACTTCCTGCTGAACCACAAAGGTCCAAACGATTCTCATGGCGTAATTCATGCCGGGTTATAATCTGGGTTGTATAAACTCATATAGCCTCAACGGGCTTGGGAATTCACCATAAAATGTCAAAAGTGTGCCCATTTACCTCGTTGAGCGCCTGGCGATCTGATTTGGGCAGGTTCTTGGCGTGGTTATCGGCCTCGGCCCATTCCTTCATCACCTGTAAGAATATAAATGATTCCAATAACATCAGTAAAGATGACCCAGGTCCAGGGGGAGCCAATCTCACCCAGTACGGTCACAAAGAGCATACAACCAGCTGGATGATAAGGGCAAAAAACGTATCTGACTCATGTAATTGGTGGCCAGGAGGGTAATAACCATTTAAATACCCCCCACTAACCTCATTGATCTGTTTCATACGTCGTTCCTCCAGCTCCATTTTTGCGCGAAGGAAGTTGGCGTGTTCTGATCCATCACGTGGTGACTCAAAGTAAATGTCTACTCCGTCGGTGGGACGAGAAACTGTCAGAGAGCAGAGCTATGTGTCATTCCAATGTGGGATCAAAAGCTCGAGGAGCTGATCAAAGCAGACCTGCTAACTTATGAGCTCAATTCATCGTCTACAACTTTGCTTTATTGGCAAAATATAGGTTCTTAGGCCAATAAGTAATTGAAAGTAAGTTTTTCCCCCCAAGGAATGAGCATGTTTTACTATTGTTGGCATATATCTGAAACCATCTTAGAAACCTTTTCATTATGGATTTGAGGTCTTTTTAAGAAGAATTCATACTGGCGATGACATTCAATGCACATCGATTTACCACAGTTAGTCTTGTCAGTGTTGAAATCAGTAGAGGTCCTCATGTCTCTTGTTTATGTCTGTTTGATACTTAATATCGTAAGACTATTTCTAGAATGTGTCTGTGTGCACAAAATATAACATTGTGTCTGACCTTTGACCTCTGGAGGAAGGGTTGGTGCAGCACTGGTGGCTTCCTCCTCATATCCATGTCCAACAAAATAGTCATCCCATACGGATGGGTCTTGGTCTGCAGTTGCCCCAGCGTTGTCTTCTCCTCCCTCTTCCAAGACTTCGACATTATCCTCCTCAATCTCTACATCATCACTAAATGAAAGAGAGAAAGATTATAAACGCTCCTTGGCAGACAACACGCCATCACAGAGTGGCCTCTACCCAAATGGGTCATTCCCTCTGGCTGTGACATCCTTCATTTCTAGACTTGCCCCATGTAAAGGTTCATGCAATGCCCAATCATAGAGTGACACGTTCCCTCTCACCCTTTCTCCATGTCTTCTGGCTCCGGCTCTGTGATGGGTTGACCTTTGGTTGGTTCTGCCGGTGGTGGGTTACGCGGTGGGCAGCATACATATTCCACCCCACGGAAACGTTCAGAGGAACATGGAAGCAACATCCCATAACTGTGAAGATCCAGGTTCTCGGAGGCACAGGCCTAGAGTCAACAGCACCAGGGTCATGTTATATATCTACAAGTGGAGATCTGGAAGAACCCCACATATCAAAGACCCAAACTAAGACTGTGTAACTAAGATTTTTGACCATGTAAAGAATCTATATGAATAGGCCTAGAAATATGAAAGGAGATATGTCCGTGTCCATGGTTCCTGGAGGCTAATATCAACGTTATGGTAGTCCATCAACATTCACAGGAAGGGCCAAACTAATTGATAAGCATATTAGCATCTCATAGGACATATAGCGGGTTCTATTATAAGAGATTTGTGTATCATTAGATATCATCCCTATGATGGGATCTGCTTATGACAAGGCCGTCATCATGGCCGAGTTTTAGAAGTGATACATTGTTTCTACTGTTGTAGTGTTGATCTTTAGTAGCCTCTGTCACTTGAGTTAGTTGTTCTGCACAAACCATGACATTAGTCCTTTGTGTTATGCTATGATGTCATGTTTGGCTCTTGTTAGCCCCCCCCCCAAGGTAAATGAGATAATCCACAAGGCAGGAACTCTTACCCCGCGGGCAGTCTCGTGCCAGTGCTGGTAACTCTCACACACATCCATCTGTTCACGATGCAGGAAACGGCACTTGTCGGGGACCAAGAGAGCATCGCTGACGAACTCACTCACTACGAGAGACATAGACCGCACGGAGCATGTAAGAAACACTAGATTCCCATCGGTGACAAAGAGACCGCCAGAAACACGGACCCCCTAGGACAGCTTTCCAGCGGCAGACTTCCGACTGGCAAATGGCAGAATCGCACAAGCATATGGGAATAACAGAAACAACTAAAGCGCGTGGAAAAAAAGGTCTCAAAACAAGAAACAAAAACAATAGGTTAAAGGCCACCAAAAAAACACTTGGAAGTTTTGTGTGATTTGCGGAATATCGAGTGGATTTAATTTAGTTCTGGCGCTCTCCTGATATATCACAGGACAGTCAGCACTGCCCTGCCCAGCCCTTTGGCACTACATGAGTTAATAAATAATGAAACACAGAATGGAATGCGTCTCAAACAGGACCTGTCCAAAAACTTCACTCCTACCAGAGAAATCATTTTTTATTTTTCTCCTTTTGTGTGTTTTTTTTTCCTTTTTTTATAGGGAAAAAACTTTTTTTTTAAGGAGAAAGAAGCTCATCGAAGTTTCTAAGCAGATAAATCATTGAGATAATTTCTTTTTCATCTCACTTTAAGTCACCCAGAGCTCAGCGATGAGTCAATACCTACTACAGGAGGCCTTTTTTTTAAAGAACGACGTCAACGAAGACGCATAAAAAGAGATTTTTTTTTCACGCCACTCCTTGGGAGATGCAGGAAGAACAAAGCACTTCATTTGCATCCAATGTCATCTGTGTTTTCCCTCGCTTCATAAATCTATTATAATTTAATGTTACATTGTAACTCAGCCGCTGAAGGCAGCATCAATTGATAACAGATGTTCCATTTTTCCTCCTATACGGGTCCCAAGAGGCGGAAATCCATCATGGACACTCACCCAGGCAGTGATATGGAACCACAATATGTTGGCGACCTTTGCACTCTACCCTCTGGTTGGGGCACCAGTTTGTCACTGTCACCGGTTGGGCGCCCTCTGTAACTCCGGTGATTTGTAGCTCCGGATAAACCTATCCACGGGGAGGAAAGTAAAACCATTAGCGTGTATTGGCAACCAAAGAAAATGGAGGTTACCAGGTAGACCTTGAATCAGTACCACTGATGGGTGGCTTCTAAGTGTCCATCAACTTAATGGACACTTAGAAGCCAAGTGGCGCTTAATTTTGTTTGTAAGCAGTGATCTTTACAAATTTGTATGTTTCTGAGAATTGGATAATTTCATCTCTTTTTTTATGGGGAGACGTTACGGCTACGCAGTTGTCCGAGCGGAACGTAGAACTATATTTGGGTTGAAGATTCCAACGCTACCTGTCTGCAATACTGTAAGATCTCATCCCGGGTCCCCAGGCAGTTGGGGGTCCCTCGAGGGTCTGACACCCAGTCTCCCGTTAGCAGATCCATGTGTAAAGGAACCCGTCCGCAAAACAGCGCCAGCTGGGGGCGCCATGCCGAGAGGCTCTACGGGGAGAGATAGAGAAGTGTATATAAGGTGAAACAGGTCACAAGTGAAGCAGGTAGACATTTTGTTTAACAAAAAAGTATCTAAAATCCTCTGGTCATCACTGTTTATCACCCCGGGGCAGGTAGGATGCAGCTCTACGCCCCCAAGACTAGGGGCAAGGTGAAGGGTCCACCAGTTCCAAAGGCCAAGTATAAGGTCTTGTCTTCTGGATCTTGGTTGCTGTCCCATCTAATTAAAAGCAGCACATTATGTAGCCCCCCAGTTCTTTATTAAACTAGGTGAAGACCTGAATCAAATCCTAGTGGTGTAGCAATGCTCACGGGGAGGAAGAAAGGGGCATTTAGACCAGGGAGAGAAGATGACAAAGTCGTCGGGGAACTAGCCCTAAACCTTAACTCAATTAACTTAATTACAGAGGAAGGGTTGGAACTGACGGGCAGCCACGAGCACAATGAGGGTCTTATAGTCCATAACATCTGTAATAACCGGGGCCCCTCCACTGCCCTGTGGGAATCTCTTAACGCCCCCAACACCAACCCCTGTGCCGCATGCCCCAGTTTGTAATGGTCATGAAGAAGGCAAATTATACCAGCTATCCAAATTCCAGCACTTGGCACAAAAATGGAACTTTCCAAATTATTATGTAAACGAAATATCTTTGAACATTTGTTATTTTGACCCAGATAAACACATTTCTGTTTGCCGGGGGGGGGGGGGGGGAGTATGTTGAACATTTGTGTGAATGAGAAAAATAATTAAACCAAGAAAAATAAACATAGTTTTTTAAGAAAACTAAACATGGAGGACACAGGAATCCTTAACGATCTTCACATGTAGCTTAAAACACATGTTATTGGCGTGAACGGAATCGACCGTCGGAATCTGTCGCCCCGTCTCGTCGGGAGAAGTCTTTATGATCTTTATGATGTTTAATTGCGTTTTTCTCCACGTTTAGTTTGTAAAACCTGGTGTCTAGAGATGTCTGCCCATGGGCTACGCAATGACTGGCCCTAATCCACGTACTTTTATGAGGATCTGGATGGCCATCAAGTCTGCATTTGGCCCTCAAACAACAACATAGTAAAATTGTTATAATACGTCTGCTCATTATTATTATTATTATTAGAAAAAGAATAATGGGGTTTATTTACACCAATTACTTTATAAAGCCGTTTCCTGCTGTTTCTATGCACATTATCGGGGCTTTTGGGGCTGTAGAACCCTGCGATCCCCTCATACCCAGCAAACATTCTGACCTCCTAGAAAAGAGGGGCATCAGGGGAGGAAAGAGGGGCATCGGGGGATGAAAGAGAGGCAACAAGGGAGGAAAGAGGGGCATCGAGGAAGGAGAGCGGGGCATTGTGAAGGAAGGATGAACACAAAGGAAGGAGAGAGGGGCATTGGGAAGGAAGGAGGGGCACAGGGCTGAAGAAGGACTGGCTAAGTTAAGGAAGGGCACTTGGCAGGGTTGTGTTTATCCTGGATGCTGCTCAGCTGGCCCAAGACTAACGTCCACAGTTACTGCCCTTACCCCCGAGGGTCGGGGATATGATTATGTATCTCATCCTTCCATCACTTAAGGACATGATGCTATGGAGGCATCTACATGTCTACCAATAATACATGTCGGGGTATTATCCTGTTAGTAATATCCAGCTCCGCTCCTTGTGATTAATTTCCATCGGCTAAGTGATCGTATAGCATTACATGTCATTATAGGTAATTCTAGTAGCCCTGCATGTCATCGTAGGGTATTACAGTGCCCCGCGTACTATTATATATCTGTTATTGTGTATATTATGGGGATTCGAAGACTGAATGGTCGGATTAGTGCTTCTAGGGTTAGATTTTTTTATTATTTTTTTATTAACCCCCGCTCAGTTACCCCCTACTCCGCTTTGTCCCGGTTTGCTGAAGGTGATAGAGCCCAGGGGCCACACATCTCAGAGGACCCCCAAAAGGAAATTTTATTACTCTGAAGGACCCCTGGTGTCTCGGATAACCCTTCCTCCCTATCTCCATTTCCACCCTTTGCCCTGTGTATCCTTTCAATGCTACCCCCTCTCAGGCCTTCAAGCTCTAGCTGCCTCCTTCTCACTTTCAGAGATGGGCTGCTATGGCAACCGTTCCCGATGGAGTCCTGATCTCTCATTCTCTGTTGCTATGGTGACTCTTTCCCAAAAGAACGTGAAGGCTGTTACATCTTATTGCTCTCTCCCCATCCAGCTCACCCCCTCACTCCTTCCTCCTCTCTCTCCTTTACATGTCACATGGTCCTCATCCTCCAAAATCTCTTATCTCATCCTCCATCTCTCTCTCTCTCTGCTGCTCGGCTCATATTCCCGTCCCCTTCTCTGTTTCCTCTCTACAGCCACTCAACACTCACTTTTGTAATTTTCTCCCCATTTGTCACATTTATCACTCCCTGGTCACATTTTCTTGAATTTTCCCGTTTTCCCCAAATTCCGAGTCTACATCTAACATGAAAATCTCCAATTAAGCCAAAAAGAGGAAAAATTTAATGGGGGATCATAATGTTGGCTTCTTGTTTATAAATAAATAAAAAATATTCTTCCTTCTTCCTATCCTAGCTCTCCTCTATATTTATATTTCACATATATGATGTCATCTTTAGATTTTCCTCATTTTCCTTTTCCATTATTTCTTTTTTTCTTTTTTTTCTTCGGTATTCAGTCTAAAATTTTTAAAAGCTCAGAATGTTTTTTCTTTTTAAATCTCCTGAGCATTTATGAGTGGAAATATGCCAAGTTAGACACCTGACTTAATGTGTATATTTCAATTTTTTCTATATTTTTTTTCAATTTTTTCCCCCCATCAGGAAGCAGTTATTTTGAATTTTTGATTACTTTAAATTTAAATGACTTAAGTGACTTATTAAATTTATATATATATAGCGCTGTCAAGGCATTGTGTCCATTGTATCCAAAGAATCTATGTTTTTTCAGGTTCTCTGAAGTTATTTTAAGATTTTTTTGGGCACACTTCAGTCAAGGATGATGTCACAATATTATTTCTGCACATTAAGCTGAAAAAGGCTGAGGGTACAGTAGAGTGAGTAGGATGTGATATACACAGTTTTAAAAATGTTATTTTTAAAGAAATACTTATGTGAATCTACATGTTTGTAGATATATTTATATATATATTTATTTTATTGTATTTTTATTTTTTTAAGGAAAAAATATTTTTTTTTTGTTTAGGGACGCTAAAATATAGTGCACAAAAATATTAGATTTTGGCTAACGCTTATTAATTTTTTTTGGTGAAAGGCAGCCATAAACATGTGCCACTGGAGAGGTTAATGTACTTGACACTAAGGAAAAAAAAGAAAAACTTAAGGAAATGTATTTTGAAAGCATTTCCGTTTACCGGTCTCACCCATGGCCTTCATTCTGACATATGGTCACATAAAAAAAGCCGCTATAACCTTCTGTGTCAACCATACGCGTCGAGTAGGTGCAGCCAAAGGGTTAAACATTAAAGGGCCAATAACGGCCAAAGTGATCGGTAGAATCACCGAGGCTCAATTCCTTGCCTTCCAGACCCGAGACAACGTGACGGAATGATAACACATAAAAAAACAAAAATAGAAATGAAACAGCGGAATGCGATCAAATTATTGATACGCCCTGTGAAAAGTTGCCGAATTTAGAAACAGTCAAAGGCCTTAAGGGTACTCCTGGAACGTTAAACGTTTCCAGAAGCGTCCCGCCGCTCTCCCGCGCCGTTAATTTCTCCCAAGTTCGTAATCTTTTTATTATTAATATTTTCATTTTAATGCAAAATGTCTCTTTTTTTTCTTAACGTGTTATCATTCTTTCGCACCGTAAATCGATATCAAGATTCTGAGGATAATCCCTAAGGAAGGAAAATATTACTGTTTTCAAACCAAGAATATTAGGTTACTCGCGACTGTTTCTTTTGGGTGTTGACCTCACCCTCTCATATTTCAATGTATTATGTATTGATATATTTTTTTTCTGGTATTATTACTCGGCTATTTTGTTTAACTATTTTGGAACTTCAGTGCAAAAAGTTAGTCTGCCGACGTGAGGGAATGAGTACTGAAAACTTCTACCGACGAATGTTCTTCATTAGGGTAAACATTGACTTCTCCACCACCTGCCTTGACGTTCCCTCAACCGGACCGACTACCATTACTGTTAAAACTATGGACCTGTAAGGGACCGTGTTGGCTACCAATGAGGACCATGGCGGACTCCATCAACACCACTTAGGGAAGGACTTAGAAGAGAATAAAACATGTCCGCTATACTCTCCATTTCTAATGATATGTGGACCATGTGTAGAGCTTCAAAGACAATGCACGTGGTCCACATGACATTAGAAAAGGAGAATATTGTTGTCTTCCATAGATTAATCAAAAAAAATAGGGTGAATTAATTACTTTTGATGTATTACATGGGGGGGCTTTTCCTTTTCCATGGGGTAGTAAAATTGCAAATGCCCCTAAACATTTTGAGTGGGGCACTTTAGTTTTAGGGGTGGGGCAGGAGGTGGGATTAGGGGGCAGGGCTTTTACCCAGACTTTGATACTTTGTTACTATAGTCTTGATAACGAGTTGGCTAGAAGTCTGGCCTTAGATTAATGGACGTTGCAGATCCATGTACTGCTCCTTATAAGATGTATTTGTTTTATTACACCCCGCGGATGTTTAGCGTTGTAAATAAGGTCAGAGTTCTAATTACGTTAAGTGCCATTACGTGGCATCAGAAATTCGCTGAGATATCCTCATCCAGATCAAATCCATATTTGTTATTGTTTTACACCAAAACGTCACGTCTGCTATAATACCCCACGTCCACTTTATTTATTGAACCAATGTCTATATATTGTATGGGTGGCACTTACAGTGTCTCACGCTCCCCACAGGAGGGCACGAGGCTCAATAGTGCCCCCTACAGGGTGGCAACAGGACCCACTCGTGCCCCCTCGTGTGGTGGTACTGGCTCTCATTTACATGCTGGCCACCCCACCAGTTTTTGGACAATGGGTCTCCAGGACTGGCCCGTCGAGCTTGTTACATTGTATCTTCTTTGTGGTTTTTTTTGTAACATTATATATATTAATTTCTTAGATTTGCCTTTTTTTATAGTAAATTTGGAGTTAAAAGCCATGTTTTCACCCTGCCTTATCTTCAGCGATGAATTCTGGTTAAACTAGGCCTGGTTAATGTTTTGATTAATGAATGCGAATGTTTGTACGTCCTAAGAGACATATATAAGACGGCATTACAAACAGCGTTTAGTGCGTGGGTTTTTTATTTGCACTCGGAGCTCCTGGATGAAAAGCACGAGATGCGTCTGTAAATAATACCCAGCTTCTTGTCTTTAAACACAAATATCAAGGCTGTCCAGGGAGGCCCTCGAGGTTTACGACCCTGTCTGTGTTTTTTTTTTAAGGTTTCTCTGGCTAAAGCATCTCGTCGGTTAGCAATCTGCCACGGATTGCCCTGATAGCCCAGTTAGGGTCCTGACCACGTCAGAACTGTACTGGGATAAACTGGTTGGAGATCTGGACATGCCCCGGCTGGAATAATCACATTTCCGTCATGCGAGGAAACAATGTAACCAATGTTTCCAATTGTTTTGCTCGTCGATATGTTTGTGGCACAAACGTTCTTCATAAACGAGATGAAAATGCTAAGCGCTTGTTTTGGTCAACACATCGGGAATCTGTATCTTTCTCCCGAGCCCCCCCCACCAGCTAAAATTTACGAAGATGGGGGTGGTAATAAACCATTTGTGCCCCTACCACTACGGCCATTGTTGATGGTTATTGTCTATGAATCATGTGAGTACGCGCGACATAGCACTCTTGTTCTGGTGTGAGAAAGGTCCCTCTGTGTTGTCTACAGGGCGGAGGGCAGTGCCAGGGGGAGACGGAGGAGGAAGGTTTTTTTTCCACCAGCGTCTGACACCCACCCCCACCTGCTCTATCCAGCTGTCCATGCGCGCACCAGCCGAGCTGGTGCTCCTAAGGTCTGGGGCTTTGATCTAGATCAGGCTCTATTGAAACCTTGGTGCACCCAACGTGATGCAGCATCTGTTGAACCTCACTCCAGCCCTCTGATGACTTCACTCGCCTCGTTACAGGTGCTCATTAAATCTTTTGCACAAACAGACACCCAAAGGATACTAATGGCCGGCGTCTCCTCGTTAAGGTTCTGGCACCGCACCTGCGTTCTCGTCGTTTCCTTGTGGTCCCCGTCACAGAACCATCTCACAAGTGGCTCTGCCAGTCGCCTCATTAGTTCCGCAGCCCCCACATCCACCCCCATTACAGAGACTCATTTCTGACATCCAGCAAGGGCTGCTGTTCCATTACGGAACCCATCACGCAATTAGTTATTCCATTAATCCCCCGTCCTGGCACGCACCACCTCCTGCTATTTCAGTACAGATTGAACCGCTCACCCAACTGGGCTACTGCACCATTCTCACGCACACGCAGCGGGCTACTGGGCTATCCCAATTCTGTGTTTGCAGAATCCTTTGCAACAATGTGTTTCACCTTCCAAAACAAAGTACGACCCGTGTCCACTTGACCCAATCCCAAAACCCAACCTTCTAAGACGTACCGACCCCGATGAGCTGCCCTTTCTATCCCCAGGTAACCGAAGCACCTCCTTTACCTGCCATGCACAGCACCGTATACAATAGGAACACGCAGTCTCTTAATGAACGTTCAGACTGCCAACAGTCTCATCTGCTTTTCCAGAACCGTCCACGCAACCCACCATCTTACCTGCTTCATCCACCACAATCTGCAATCTCTCTACAGACCCTACGACTGACCTGTCTACAAGAGCAACCCCCTTCCTCTCTGTTACGGTTCACCACACAATGCTCCGCCATCGTGCCTTCATTTCGTTTGAAGGCCCTGTGACACGACCGAGAAAGGGTTAATTCTAGCAAGCAGAATGCCCTCAAACGCCACCGGCAAAGCGGCCGAAATGACCTCAATCTTTCCATGCAGCACCCCACTGCCATTATAACCCAAATACTCCACCCAACCCAGCTGTGCCCGTTGCACCCCTCTGTCACCCCTCTGCCCGTTCTACAAACATCAATACCTCTCCGTACCCCACGCCACCCTTGCCAGGGCCTCCTCACCTGTACGCTCAGCAGGAGGAGGCAGCTCACACACAGAAGGGAAGACTCCATTGTCCCGGAAGCCCCCATACCGTCTCTAGTCCCCTTCGGCTCGTTGGGTGTAGGTGGCCGGCCGCTGGCGTGGTTAGGTGATGCTGATGTAGCGGCTACCTATGGTTTGAGGCTACTGCCTGCCCCAGCCTGAGTGTCACAGCCGCGGCAGAGATGATTGGCTGTCCTGCAGATGCTTTGGCTGTCAGTCTGTCACTGGTCACCCCGGTCTGTCTCAGATATTCTCAAAGATGTCTCTGCCTCGGCATGTCACACAGATGTCGGGGGATACGAGTATGTCTGTCTCTCTGTACAAGCCTTGCTTTGCTCTACAAAGACATGCCCCATCCCCCCTCCTCATCTGTCTCCTTTCTCTCTCCTCCCATCCGTCGCTCTATCAATCCCTCCTCCCTCTCTCCATTTCTTTCTCTCTCTCTTTTTTCACTCCACCCTTTCTCCTCCCATGGAGATCTCTCTCTCTCTCTCTCTCTCTCTCTACCAAACCAAAGCAGGGAAAACTACATGAAAAATTTAGTGACCGTGCAGAATGACAGAGAAAATTCACCGATCTGGTCTTCAAAGCCTCTCTGAAAATAATAGTGGATTTATTCGGGGAAAATTATATTTTCTAGAGTTTTTTCCCAGTTTTAAAGGAACCAAATATTAAAAAGAATGATCCAGATCACTTATTTCGGACATCCCTAATCCTGGTACACATTATAATATATATGCCAGACGCACCCCGCCGTGCTTTACTGATAACCGGAATGACTTGCATAGAAGATAAATTATTCACAGGTTTTTTTTTTCTCGTTTTTTAAAAAATTAAAAATTGAAAAATTTCATGTCATTTAAAACGCTTCATTGTGGAGAGGCTTTTACACTGCACTCCATGGCTGTATGTAGGGGCAGAACTTTACTCAGACTTTTTTTGTGACTTTGTGCTCTTTATTTTGTGTAACCGAGGGGGGCATTTAGAAGAAGAATATTGGAGTTTATTTACCCCGTTTAATTTACAAAGCCGTTTCCTGCTGTTTCTATACACCATTATCGGGCTTTTAGGGCTGTAGAACCCTGCGATCCCCTCATAACCCAGCAAAACAGTCTGACCTCCTAGAAAAGAGGGGCATCAGGGGAGGAGAGAGGAGCATCAGGGGATGAAAGAGGAACAACAGGTGAGGAAAGAGGGGCATTAAGAGAGGAAAGAGTGGCACAGGAGAGGAAAGAGGAATTGAACAAACTGAACAGGAAAAACTACTTCTGCTTACAAATGTGTAAGTAAAACTGAAATGATAAGCGTCAGAGGAGGTGGTTTATAAGTGGAACAGCCTCCCAGCAGAGGTGGTAGAGGCTAATAGAGTGAGGGTATTTAAACATGCATGGGGTAGGCATATGGCTCCTGAATCTAGGACTGATTAACATGTTATGGTTCTATACAGCCATCATTACGCTCTCACGATCTACATGGCTGCTCTTCCCCGTTAAGTTATCTCTTTAGTCGCTAATTGTTGCTGATTGGTTGAAGGCAGCCTTTGAGACAGGAAGTGGATTAGACGGTGCTAATTCTGTCGCAGACTGCCACTCATCTCTGCTTCCTCGTGGCAAACTAGACCCCTACCGTCCCAGCAAAATATCCCCCAAATCATTACGCCGATCGGCAAGCAAAGAGCGCAAGATACAGGTAGTTTTGATGAATGAATTGGCTTACGATAAAAGCTGCTAATGGGTCCCCTTTAAAAGCCTCACCTGAGAATTTGACTCGTTAGCAGCCTGGAAGAGCTTCTCTCTCTCTTAAGTGTCTGAGATTTTTGGCAAGACGTCTGACTTTCATGCTACGCGGCCCTGAGCGAAGTGCTAAGTGCCCTGAAGGAGTCTTCTTACCCGCGGCTCGCTCACAACTTAAAACATATACATGGTATAGAGAATACATTATAGATGACCCCCCTGCATTAAACATAAGGAAGGAGATTTAGAAGGGCTACTCGCGCTGAGTTATTATGTGATGCCGCAGAGCCCGGCCTTCAGACACCCGTTTATCTTTCTCAACAGACGGCTTCGGATTTTTATAAATCCACAAACGGCCATTAAAATGTCAGGAGCGGTAAATGAAAACTAAAAAAAAACACACCGGGAGCGGGGCTATGAGCGCCTTTTAGGCTTATAATGGACATTTCCTTGCTGGTATCACTGAATTAACAGAAGGGGTTGAGTCTACCGTCCCCCCCGGCAAAGATTTTAACAGATATTAAACAGTAGAAAGAAATATATCCCGATAGAAATTTAGGAATTCACTAAACGGTATATAATTGTAGTGATGACATAATATTGGAATACCTCCTAATGTGTCATACGACCAAATAAGGGGACTTTTGTTTTAGGGGTGGAGCTTTAGCCAGACTTTTTATGTCACCAATTGATAGTTGTTTATGTACTTAAGAGGAAGAACATGATTGAATATAATTCATTTTCCTTAATCAGTCGTTGGTCTCGTATTAGATTCAGGAGACGTATGTCTATCCACGCGTGTTTAAATCCCCTCACTGTATTAGCTTCTACCATTTCTGCTGGGAGGCTGTTCCACTTATCTACCCCTCTCATTGTGCCTAATTTCCTCCTGGAGCGACGTGTATCTGCTTTTGCCTGGGAAAGGGTTAATCAGAGCCCTGCAGAGGCATTATCTACCTTTCAGCTTATGATAAATGACCTGCTGTGAATGCAGCCTGCTAAGTAAGTCTGGTTATCTGCTGGCTGCATAATAAAGATAAGGAGCCTCTCTGCTCAAGTTACCAAGAAGAATGCAGACGGCCAGTAGTGGGCGCCATTACGCTTCCAAACTACACCTTCGCTGCTGCAGTAATCATCTGGGAATCCATTCTTTGTACAACTCCCATCATGCTCTGCCAGCCTGGAAGTCACAACAGGGGAAAAGATAATTAATCGTTAAATAGTTTCTTGGTGTTATCCAGCGCTGCAAATTAAATATCACGCATTTTACGGATACATTTTATTTTACGTTTGGTTATACATATTTCTCAGCGCTGACAATTGCCAAAACCCTCCGGCTCCCATGATCCCGCTGTGCAGACGGCGTCGGGATCCTCCCGTCGGCCCAAGCAGGAAGTTGGAAGCCGCTTCCTGTTCTCTCCCTGCGTTGTTTTAGTGGACGGCGCAGGAGCCTCTAGCGCTAGAGATTGTTTCCAGCCGCGCAGGCCCCTCCGTAACGCTATTATCACAGATATCTCAGTGGAGGTAAGGGGGGATTTAAACCAAGATGGCGGCTCACGCACACACCACAATCAAATATATGTTTAGGAAACAAAGTATGAATGTTATGTGCTATATAGGGCTATAGGATCGGGAATAACCTGCAATGTGACAGTTCTTTAATTGAGTCTTTTTAATGGAAATGCTTTAAATCTGTTTGATGAGTTGGCACAATGTCTCCCAAAATCCAGGGACCTCTAGATCCTCAGTCTAACCTCTCCTAAATGATCCACTACTTCAGCTGCTTGAGTAACCACTTAAGTCCTTACAATGGGCAGCTGGTCATTACTTTTCAGACATGTGGTGCTTCGGGGAGACCTCCCGCTGTGTCCTGTGGTTGATTTACTAAAGAGGTAAACACTCTCGGGGTTGGCTTTTCATAACGCATAGTTAATGCAGACAGTGAGAGCGGACTCGAGTTTGCATATGAAAGAATAAAGCTGAGTCAGCAGAGGGCTCAAGGCCAATATCTACCTCCTTCTGAAGACCAGAGGAGTGTGAGTTGGCTCAAACGCTTCCAATGTAGAGTTCTGGTGCTCATTAAGTGTCCATCTGTACTGCTGGTCTTGGGTGCTGCTCAGTAAGTCCAGCCTAGACTTGGGCTTAGCCCTATCACTGGCCGGCTCGCCCATCAACTGAGTTTGTTCTGGTGATGGATACTCTACTGTCACTCTATACAGGCGGGATGTCGAGTCTCTTTCTGTCAGTTGACCTTAACACGAAGAAGAACACCACTTTTTGGAAGCCTGATCAAACCTTGAGATCTTTAGACTATGGCCTCATTGGGCCTTCATCCATCTCCAGCTACGAATCCCACCATGTTCTAGAATGTTGCCCTTTGCCACCAGACTCTTTTCAAATTGCTGTACACCTAAATCGGTGTTTCTCAACTTTTTCTGGCCATGTAACAAATTTTCTAGTTATTAATATCAAGTACCTTTTGCCCAAAATGCAGTAGCAGGTTGAGTCCCACCATGTGCCTTCATCTAAAAAAAAAAATGGTGGCTTCGGACCTGTGCTGTGGTCCCTTTTGTAGTGATGAGGGCGGGAATATTGTTATTTTTTAAATATATATTATACATTTATATTGTTAATATATGATATATGTTTGCTTAAAAATAAATATACTTGTAATAGTTTGACATTTATTTTTTTTAATTAAATATAATAATTTTTCATGAATTTACAGATAAAACAGTCATTGTTTTGCATTTTAATATACGCTAAGAAAAATACCAAAGGAAGGCAAAAATATATTATAAAATTGATTTGATAGAGCAGGAATTTACTTCTATACATAGAATGGAAGAAAACAAAAACTTTTAAGGCAGGAAAAAGCGTGAAGAGTCCGGAGGTGGGGGGGGGGGGATTGTCGCGAGATAAAATAATTTTTTTAAAAAAGCTTATTTAGCTAGAAAATTCTTAACTTTTAATTTGCAATTTAAAATCTGTGACCTGAATCATGTAAATGTGGAGTATTAGTATATGCAAATTAGCATTTCCAATATAAATATGATTCATTTGCATATGATCTTAATATTTCAATAAAGGTAACATTTTTTTCTCGTGATCTATACATTTTCCTGCAACTTTGCTAACAAAAAAAAGGCTTAACTGATTTATTACTTAGTTATTATATGATTTATTATCATGAAACATTTGATCTCAATCTTTGGAGTGTTGAACGCCTGTGGTTTAGCCCTCATTGGAGTGAAAGGGGTTAATAAATAAATTAGCAGCCGGCGGAGGGTACAAAATATATTTAAAAAAAAACAACAAAAAAAAATAATTAATTACCAACTTTACATCAATATGAGCCAAGCAGGCAATTTCCATCCTGTTACTCCCACTTAGTGCTTCGGAAAAAGAAAAACATTTTCATAGAAATTTGTAGGCAAATTCCTTAACCCTTTGGGGGTAGATGTGTGATAATAAGCAAGAGTTTTTACTCCTCCAAGGAATACCCCCACAGTTCATCTCTACAGATTCTGTGTATACAAAGTACTGTTATAAACCCCAGTGCAAATCTCCCATAGTTATTATCCCCTATAGGGCCCTTCTACTGGTAACAGGGGGGGTGGGTGGCTCTTCAGTTCATAGCTCACCCCTCTGGCACCCAAAGGGTTAATATTTACTCATTCTATATAAAAAAAACCCAATAGTGCTTAAAACCACATTGCATTATATACAGTGCCGCGCTTCACTCTATGTGAAATACTAAAAGGCATTTAATTCTGCAGTACCCAACATGGCCACTAAGTGTTGCTGTTGGCATGCCCGGTCTTGTCACGTTTTCAGCTGTCATAATACTCGTTTTTTTACCCCAAAAATTCAGCCTTAAAATCAAGTCTTATTTAGAGGCAAATTTCTCGTGTTGTTCTAAGTAAATAAGCAAAATCTTTGTTTCTTCTTGATTGTTTGATGTGGGTGGGCGATAATGGACGTATTTGTTCCTAGAAGTCCTTATTGGAGTGCAGCTTATACTTATTTTTATTTTTTATGTCTATTTGTCTATTTCTGTTTTTTGCCATGACACTTTAATGTTTCCGGCCTTATAGGATTGTTTAGTGCAGTATCAAAATGTCAACAGGAAGACACAAGGCAGCCATTTTGAACAAAAACAAGATGGCTTCACGTTTGATTCTTTCTCTCCAAGCTAAAGTCCTTATGCTTGAATTTCCTCAGCCATTTTGGGCAGTCCGGTATGAGAAAGTAGGTCACACGTGAGTCTGCATACGTTGCTGTGTAGGCCGTCCATAGTCGCAAGTCGTGGAGAGCGAGGCGTAGGAGAGGCGTGAGAGAGTGGGGCCTTGTTCCAGGGAGTCGTAGCGCTCGGGACGGACGTAGCTGCAGAAAGCTCTAGCGTAAGGTGCTGGATGGTGAGCAGGGCCTAGTAACATATGAGACGGGCCTTGGGGCATGTGGACGCGTTCACTTGCTGGACGCGGAGTGGTGGCATATCGGTGCGCATATTCATATAGCTTGGGAGGCCCCGTTAGAGAAGGGGTAGGGCACATTGGGGCAAGAGAGGCAGGTGTAGAATAAAGCGGACGAGGAGGAGAGGAGAATTCTGGGTAGGCAACCGTTGTCGGGCGGGAATCTTCTTGAGCGCGAACTTTGTAGTAACCGTTCGTTGGATCCTGTTAAAGAAAAAAAATTAGTCACAAAAATATCCAGAGGGGGGAAAAAAAAAATTTAAAAATAATGAGAAAAGGAAGAAAATAATGAATAAATAAAAATGTAATTTAACCTGTAACTAAGAACACGCTACTAGATTTTATGTTTTGATCCTCACAAAAGTAGTTAAAAGTATCCAAAATTACATTAAATATCCATTACTCTTCTCTAATTAAAAAATTCTGATTTTTTTTAATATAACGTTTGAATGATTGGTAGTTCTTATTAGACTCACTTGAGGTTCATCAGGTATGTCGCTGTGCTCCGTCTGTGATGTCCCCCGAGACTCCGTGTCTGTGTGCTGGGGCAGAGAAAAAAAATGAATTATTAATTTTTTTTTTCCCAAAAAGTTCAGAATTTTTTAATTTCACACCTGTCTGACCGCAGTGCATGGACAGCTGAACTACAACGAGAATTATGTCGTCTCACCAGTGGTTCCTTGAGGTCTTCTTCAGAGTCGCTGGGGTGTTTTTCACTGTGCTCACTCCCGGACATGTCCACAGCAAGAATCTGAGTGTCTTTAACATCTAGAGAGAGAAAGAGAGAGAGTTATTGAGGATTCTAGAGAGGCGAACAGTAGAGAGACTGCACGGCAGCCAAAGACTGAGAAGCTAGTATAGAAAATTCCAAAGAGTAACCATGCATTTCAATCATAAAAAACGGGGAAAGAGCTCTAAAGAAAAGGTGTCAGACGTTATGATTGATGGGAACTCGCTAGAATAATTTTATATGGTAAATAATGTAAAACTTCCAACAGGGACGAGTCAAAACCCACAGCCTATACTTGGGTAGACTTAGACATGTCTCATCCGGAAGGTAAGAAAAGTAAAGGCCATGAGAGGCTCAAAAAATCCGATACTCAATGACAGGGGGAAGACGGCGATAAAACCGTTAGAGACGCTCATAGCACGAACATTCGGATATCCGTTTCTCTCTTACAAGGAAGACAGATATAGAACAACTGATGGCGATGTAGGCAGGCGGACGCAGATAGAGGTTATCGGAAGAGACGAGAAGCCTTGCTCACCTTTTCTTGGCCGACGGCAGCACAGCACAATAATCGTCACCAGCACGAAGAGGCAAAGTGTCCCCGAGCCCAAGGCGATCGCCAGGAGAGTAAGAGGCAAAGCGGCTGGGAAAAAAAAAAGACAACGGAACGATCAGATGATAAAGCTGACAGCTACAGCTTATATAAAAGCCAGATGATGCCATTGGCTCATTGTGCTGTTACATAGTTGCACAGGTTTAAAAAAAAAAAAAGATTTAGATTCCATCATGTTCCACCCGGACAGGTCTTTGTATTGTCCTTGAATACATGAATGGTGCTATCAATGGGATGCCTTCTTCCAGGGAAGGTTAATAGTTTGGAAAGCCTGCCCCATAAATATAAGAGAGCTCACCTTGTTGCCGAAGGGAGATGATGACAGAGTCCTCCCCGAACTGATTAATCGCGCTGCAGTTATATTCGGTCAGGTAATCAGAATGCTCGGTCCCATCAATAATCAGGTAGGAGACTGCACCGTTGTTAGTCGCCCTGGTCTCCACTGAAAAACGACCCCAGGTTCCTTCCTCGAGACTCTGCTTGTCCCACGTCCAGACCTGGAAGACAAAAGAGATGTGAGAAACAGGAAGACTTTTAGAACATCAACAAAGTGAACAGCGTAGGGGGAAATCGCCGCTTGTAGAAGAAGACATTTACAAAAAGGGACAAACGCTCAACAAGAAGATATCAGAAGAGCATTGATAGGAAAACGAAACGTACGATTCTGTCAGGGGTCGGTGTGGTCTCGACAGTACACTCCAGTCGTGCCTTCGCTCCAAGAGTGCTCTCGTAGTTTGTATCACTCGTGATAACTGGAGGCCCTGGATGGTGAGCACGAAACAATGAATTAACACCAAGCTTTTATTGTACAGAATTCAGAATCTTCAGAGATTTATTACACTTCCTCACCAAGTCAGAAAATTATTACCTTCTAAGCAATACATTTTGGGGTAAAATGACTGATTTTATTACCCGACAATCTTTTGGTTGCCCAGAACATTCATGGAAATGAATTTCATGGAAGGTCTTAGCTCCATCTTTTTTTTTTTACCTCTCACGGTCAGTGTCACTTCTTGCTCCATGGTCCCGATCCGTGGCACGATGGCTTTGCACACGTATGTTCCGGCATCTTCTCGGGTAACTTTATTCAGGGTCAGGGTGTTTCCATTACTTAGGACCTGGGAGACATACAGCTTTCTTGAGAAACAAGGACTACCTGAACATGCAACCGTCTACGTTTCAACGTCTACAAAGCAAACTTCCTGAAGCCCTTTGTGGACAATACATCCCGTTCTCAAAAAGAGACCCAGGAAACAAGTATCACGTAGGACCAACAATACATTTCTCCCTCATTCGTTCACTCCCGACAGGTTGTTATAATTATCTCCCACCACGTGAAGCTGTGAGAAAAGACGGATAATATATGACGGTTGGGCTTACGAAGAGATATTTTTAGAACGGAATGGAAGCCAGCAGGATATCAGGACCCAGTTTATGGAAACAAGATGCTAATGTTTAATATTCTTTTAACTTCAGTGTTTATAATACAGTTTCCTTTATGTAATCAACGTTAGGAAAGGTTTATGTAGAATTTAGGAACCTGTCATGTTAAACCAGAAATCTTCTTTTAGGAGACAGGAGCATCTATGAAGATCTAGATCAGACTCCTTAACGTTTTTCACAATATTTCTCTCTAAACTCAACTCAAAATATTTCATTTGTGGTGTATTTTGAGCTTGTAGGATTCACACGACCTTAATTCAATTAGTTATTGTCATTATTAAGGTCTTAAGGTACAACTTAAGCACAGAAAGGATTCCGTGGACCATCTCCAAGCCACAGGCTCTAGGTGAATAGCCACCATGTAGATGGTTACTCGATGTGAAGACTACTCCTGGATTGCTTTTTTTGGACTTACCTCTCCAGATCCTCTCTTGCTCCAGAACTGGGTTGGGGTGGGATTCCCAGTCCAACCACAGAAGAACGAAGCATCTCCACCTACATCCACTGTCATTGGACGAGGCTCGGTTAGAAGGCGTGGGCCAACTAGAAAAGTCACCAATTAAATAGATTTGTGGTCAGTTCGGTGGACTTACTTCCAAATTAAGCTTTTAACTTGGTAAATAATGATCAAAAACCCTAAGCTAGACATCAGTATTAACTAATTACCCCTAAAAATAATGCCATTTATCTTATATAGCTTTTGCTGCAGGTCTCACAGGGTGCAGGAATCATAAGACGTAATACTCACACAACACATTTACTGCTGTGCTCACGTTGCTGCTTCCAACACCGTTGGTGACCTCACATGAGACGGGAGCTGTGAAGAATGTATGGTCCACGGTTACATGGTAGCGGTCGGTTGACACGGGCAGCGGTACGCCACCTTTCGCCCATCTGCAAAAGAGGAGCGAATGTACATAGATTGAGTCAAAACTAGTATTTACAACGCACCAGCAACAAACAGTTAGTACCTAACTTAGCTCGACGAAATCAATATGGACTAACTGACCTGTAGCCGGCGACCTCTGGGTTGGAAACAGCAGTGCAAAGAAAAGTGACGGAACCTCCTTCTGAAACTGTTGGTGGGTCCACCGAGAGCGTCACTTTTGGGGGATCTGTAAAATATGAAAGCCAGATAAATAGGTATCCCCCGCTCATCTGCTGTATGATCATCATGGCAAGGTGTCGTGATGTTTTGTGGCATGAGTCTGCAGTGGTTGGCCCATTTGGTTCAGGTTGAAGTTCCAGATCAGACTTGTGGACCTTGAGCGTTATCTACCATGATCTTATAAGGAGATTTCCTAAAGAGTTAAACTCACATTGCACACTCAGCATCACCGATCTTTCCCGTCCCTCCGGCAGGGCATCGTTCTTGACTTGACATGTGTAGGTGGAACCGCTGTCTTGGAGAGTAGGGGTGATTTGGAGACTGCTGACAGCACCCTCGCTCTTGCCATCTGATAGCAACTGCTACATGGGGACAGAAGAAGGTAGAGAGGCAGAATGTAAGAGTAAGTGATGGGAAAATGGCAGCTCTATCGTTCAGAGCAGACGAGTCATTGGTCAAGGTGAGACAGCCACGGGTCAAAGGTATAATTCCATATTAACCAACTGACCTTGGAATAAATTGCCCAGTCCAGCTGTTTTCCATCACGGTACCACGTGATCTCTGCTGCAGGTTTTGCTACAGGAGCGAGACACGTGAGATTGTATGGGACGTTCAACAGGACGTTGAGGACAGGAGACCCTGGTATCATTGGTTCTCCTGGTGGAACTGAAAGAAGTAATGATATGGTTAGAATGGACAAAGGTTACAGTAAAACCATTGGAGAAAGAAAGTGATCCTGATCACTGTGTTTTGGTTAAAAAAAAAAACAAGGCACAAAATAAGGTACGGATGGAATGTTGGAAAATTATTGGGATGAAAAATAGAAAAGCAAGTGAGGTGGATTTAGTCGAAAAGGCCATGCTCCATCTCAGTGTAAGTTAGGCATACTCACTTAGCACAGTCAGATGAGCTCGCTGTGACCTCAGCGCTGCTTGAGTTGCTTGGCACTCATAAATGGCATCATCATTCAGCTCCACTCCCTCGATGTGCAGATTGTGTTCCCCTAACGCAGGGTCCCCAACGATAGAATAACGAGACCATCCTATGTTAGAGATAAGAAGGTGAGTCCCGCATGTGCTTTAGCCTTCTAGTGCGCAAGATAGTCATCATTATGACCCAGAAGCCTTCTCCTGATCCACAACTCTTAGATAAAAACTGTGCTTAGCCCAGTTATGCAATAACCATTAAAGTTTGAGATTGGGGTTGAAGACCAGTGCTGCCAACCCTGAGCAGAAGGTGGTCAAACGGGTGTTGGTTGAATACACTCTGGTTCCTTCATCCAGAATCTTGATTACCTGGTAGGTCTCTCTCGGCTCCCAATGCCAATCCATCCATCGTCCACTGGACAACCCCACGGTACCCTATCACCACGCAGGGCAATGTTACGGATTTTCCGGCTACAACCACCTGGTCCGAAGGCTGTTGTGAGAAGTGGGCTCCATAACCTGCCAGGGAGGAGGACATAGATTAGCAGGACTCCAGAATACCGAGACGTTCTGGAGGTACATCTCACGTTACATCTATATATATGTTGCTAAAAACTCTTCTTTGTTCAGATCCCCAACTAATGTATATCTCCTGTTGGGGACAAAAGCCAACATCATTTTTTTTTTCTATGACATCATCAGACGATTTGCTTAGTGAAAGTTTCACGGGGGAGCAACAGATTTCTCCAACCATAAACATACATTGTATCACTGTATAGAACTCTGGCTTGCAGAAATACATTGTAACCCAAAGAAGAAAAACAATTCACAATATCATTGTGTTGCTCGAGTAGAGTAACATCAAGTTAATGATGTATTATTCAGAAGCAGAAGCATGTTAAATTGATATACCTTGACGGGAGGGTAAGATATTTCAAATTTCATATGTTGCCAGACAGCCTGGGGGCAGCAGTTTTCCGTTACACTTGTTTTGTTAAAAGTGCTTTGTGAGCCGGAGGCTGTTGTTGAGACACCGCAGGAAGTGAAGCGTGCGAGGGAAAATTAATTCCCCCGGTCTGCCCATAAACAGTATAATGTCAATATGCAAAATACGTTTCATATAGGATGAAAGCGTTGCATTAGTATTCCGAAAATGTAGGAAACATTAAACATGGAAACCAGTTTCAGATCGGTGATGGGCTTTAGGATTTTTTTTTTGCAAGTTCTGGTCCAAGTGGGTCATCAGAATCACTCTGGCATTTGAAGGGCTGGTGGGGAGGTCAAATGTGGTTCTGGGTTTTGGAGAAGGTCCCAATACTTTAAAATAATGACCCAGAATTCAGCTCAACGGGCGACGTTGTCATCTCGGAGAAGCTTTGGGGGGAAGACACTAAATAAAGTAATTAAAGGGCTATTAATTGGCATAATCATTTTATTTACGACGACGGAAAAAGGGCGACATACGGGACAACAAAGAGGAGCGCAGAAATTGGTCATTGTCCCGCGTCTTGCAACGTAAAGCACCTAAAAGACACGGGATAAAGCCGAACTAGGGATACCTCTTATGAGGTCACCATGGGAATTACATGGATCCTCGGACGTATTCAGCCCGTATGTCTCCATATGATTAATGTCCTCCCCGCCATTCGTCCATCGTTGGAAAGAATCTCTCTTTTTGTGCGATTTTTGGGGCCAGGCCTCTTCCTTTGTGTTCCTGGCTGTTTCCAAAGCCCTTTCCTGTCCCCTGAGTGTCTCTAACAGATTTTTAAAAGCTGTTTTTTTCAGAATTAATCCACTTTCACTCTCTTTCATGCTTTCTTTGGCTTTGTGTAAACTGACAGCATGATACTCGGTGGGGTTGAACGAAGGAGGGGGGGGTAGGGTCCTAATCTCTTGTTCTGAAAAAGAGGGGTAAAAAAGAAAAAAAAACCCATGGGGGGGCGACAAAAAAGGCAACCTCATGGCGGCCCACTTAACCAATTCACTGCCGGAGGATCCGCTTATATTTCTTATCTGGGAGTCTAAGTATTAATCTGATTATTAACTCTTTCCTAGGTCTGTTCTTTGAAATTGTAAACTACTTCTCATGATGAATAATTAAGTCCTCGTGGTGATGAGTTGACTGCAAACTGGGCTAGATGCAAGTGCTAGCTCTTCTGCCAAGGCTAGGAGGGCCATTGTCCCCCCTCTTCCCCTCCCTGTCTGTGGGGGGGCTGCGGAGTGTTAAGTGGAAGTTAATGCACCATATGGTGTGTTTAAAAGACCATTTGTCTCGTGTGCTGGTTGTGGTTTTTGTGATATGTGTATTGGAGCGTGATGGATCCTATTCATACATGTACCGCCGGGGTCACGGGCCTCCCTGTTACACAGAGACAGAGGGGCAGACAAACGGGGAAAAAAATGCCCACTGTGACAATGGAGCCGCAGAGAATGTCACCCAATTAACCAGTAAAATTCCAGAAGAATGGCCGGTTCCAGTTAAGCGAGCTTATTGTTTCAGCATAGAAAGCAAATTATCCGACTGCTTGTTTACCTAGCTGCAACATGCCATATCTACCGGACGGCGGTTCCAGGTATCCCCCACCCTTCTCCTAACTCTTCCAGGCAGCCACTTCTACTTTATACCCTTTATATCGTGATACAGTTCCTCCGCGAACCCGCCGAGAATGTACACCGCGCGTGGAGGGTAGCGCTTCCAGTTTGAGTGACACGCTACCTCCCAAGCCCCGCCCCCTGGCATATAGAACTTTGCCCCTTAATTGTCCATCTTCGGGAATTCCGAAGGAACTGGTAAAGATTCTCTATGGCCGACTATGGGTTTTAGCCGCCAACCGGGCCCGTTAGCTGGACTTAGTAAGCAAGGCCGCGGTCAGTTCGCGTGAGACTATCCCAGGTGAGGCTGGCCTCCTTTTCTCCCCCAAGGGCCAAACATTGAACACATTAATAACCTATACCGAAAGTCTCTCGCGTGCCGACGAGTCAGCCAACGTTGAACTGCGCCGTGATTATATATAGAAAAGCGTTCGGCTTGTGAAGAAATTGCTGGCTCCAGGCTGTGCTGCATTGTGATGGGTGAAATAACTTTCCATTTTTACTCAGAGCCAAATCTCACAATTACGAGGCGCATTGTGCTCGAATTCAATGCCACCAGGGCGCCTGCTTAACCCCTGCGAGAGCGCGCACAGCCCCCGAAATCTTCCCTATTCACACCTCGAACAGGAGGCCGGCACAACGTCCTGGGTCTTAGACTTTTCCTCATACGTTACTCAACTGTCAAGGACGTACCATAGAGAGAAAGTGTCCGATGTGGCCCCTGGGAGCCCACGATTCTGCCATGGTGTTAAATATAAGCACGCCACCAAGAGATGAAGATTGTGTATCCATGTGAAAAGTTTCATCACCATCTAGAAAGCCAAGTTCTAGAGCCGGAACCCCCCTAACCCACCCGCCATACACGCCAACAAATTCCTCTCTGTCGCCACTTTAGGGCAAGATAAGGAGCAGTGGTCGTAACGACAGAAGGTTGTGCTCCTGAAACGATCTACACGTTCCCTTGAGTGCAAAGAAAATTCTTTAGCCCTTCTTTGGTCGCTGAAAGGGTTACGGAGTCTGGGCTTTAAGCAGACGCTTTAATAATGAGATGTTCTTCCAAGGCCTTGCAGCACCCAGGCCCCACGGATAGGCTCTCCTCCTCTCCTCTCCTTATCTCTCCATTCAGCTCTGTTATCCCGTCAGGGGATTAGCACTTTGCTGAATGCAGACTTAAGTGGTTACAATTAAAGGAGAAGGAATAAGGAGAGGCTGGCATTATGCTGCCCCGACTCAATGGGATTTGAGATATCGCAGCACGGAATATTCTCTCCGTTCCTGATAATATGAAAACCGCTTATCAAGTAGCGGAACGTGATTTTTCTTCCATTAAAGGCAGGCGAAAGCTGGAACGGCAGCCTCTGACACAGGGGCGGACGTAAGAGCCTCCGAACCCGGCTCGGGAAGAAAAATCACCCACGTAACACATTTCCTCGCATATAAAACACTCTTCTTGTAGACCTTTTGTGCCGCGCGGACCTGCGTCGAGTCTCTCCACGCGCTTTAGAATTATAATCAGGTACTTTTTTTCTGTGTGAAAGCTGCGTCTTAATAAGGTCCATCGATGCAGCGAATAGCACCGAACGTCGCGGGATTAAGGAGCTTCTTTGGAAACGACCAGAATACGGACGATGATGGGTCAGATTCCGGAATGCTAATATTTGGCAATATCCAAAACGAGGCCCTTTTTCTAATTTCACTTCGGGAGAACCTTCTCCTAATTGTGGAAGATGATTTGGTTCAGTTATTATTTCTTTAGATGTAGGTCTATCCCAGGCGTTCTTAAAGTCAACCAACCCATCTGAAAGACTGATAGATGCCCCCACCAATAGTATTTCCTACTTTTACCCCTTAAAACCACCCCTACCCTTAATTTAAGGGCCAGTCTTCCTATCCCAACGTGTTCTTCAACGCTCGAGAACCATCACTACTTCAACATCAATGGAATCCCTCATTACCATGTCCACAGCAGCCGTTATGAAATGAGATCAAGCAAAGAGCTCTTGAGTCTGGAGAAGGAACATCATTTTGGACGTTAACCATACCGGCTTGGCTAATGTCAACGTTCCCTGGTTGTTTTCCAGATACTATAAGTAGCGCATATCATATAACATATATCATACACCGTATGTGTATTTTAGATCCTTCTGGATACACTTGGAGAGTCGATCGATCATCAAAGGTGCCAAACCCAACCTGCACATTATTTCCCAAAAGGACTAATCATGGCCCAAAACTAGAATTATCACCCAAAATGGCCAGTGACATCCAGAATGGTTCAAACCCAGAATTATTACCCAAAAATAACCAGTAACATCTAGAATGGCCCAACATCATTACCCAAACTAACCAGAATGACCCCAAACCAAAACTATTAATCAGAAACACCCAGAATGGCCCAAAACCATCCAAAATGATTTATTTTATGGAGCCTACAAAGGTGGACCTAGACCCGGACAGGTGGTTGTTAATCCTTGACTCGGACTCTTATGGCGCTCAGTTGCAGTTGGCAAAGCACACGAGAGACAATCAGTGGCTTGACAATCAGTGGCTTTGTTGGTGTCACCTAATTCCTGTGGGACCAAGCCGCTTCACGAGCTGATAAGCATGGCCGGTCCTCGGACTCGCATACCTGCAGCTTGTCTCCAGATATTGTGATATCTGCAAACCTCCAGCTCTCATATTAGGGCCCCTTCTCCCTGCCTCCGAGATGAAAGCACCACTTCACGGAGTGGAATGGGAGCCACTGTTATCTCTGGACGTGTCCGCACCGCGATGACAGCCAGACATTTCTGCAATGTGACCTGCTCACCCTACCTATCTCCTCTCTCTGACGAGGTGCCGGCAATAGAAAGGCGCAGGTTGAATGGTGACATTTGGACAATGGAATTCATCTTGGCCAGAAAAGTAAGGAAATATTTACTGAGGTACAAGAAGAGATAAAAAAATGGCTCCCCCCAGGGGCTCCTTTCGAAGCCAAGATTTGAAAATCAACGCAGATCAACAACAATTCTCATGATCCTTCACCATGGGAAATGCAGTCAAGTTGTAAGCTGCTCTAGAAGACATGTTAACATGGAGCCGGGCCCACGAGGCTGTTGACTGTTGGTTTAACACCAGTTAGGTGTGACATTTCTTAACTAAACCCAGACTCACCTGTGCACAAGGAAGGATATACTTGTATGCGCTGATCTATTAAGGGC
The DNA here is from genome assembly GCA_009364415.1 of Spea multiplicata. NCBI lineage: Eukaryota > Metazoa > Chordata > Amphibia > Anura > Pelobatidae > Spea > Spea multiplicata. The sequence goes on from VKOC01017095.1 coordinate 75,645, forward strand.
CCCTAATGGTGAAGAATATTGTAAAAGCTAACAGCTGGGCCTTTACTCTGTGAACACATATACATTATTTGGGAAATAGGGCCCCGGGGACCCCTTTCCAAGTTGTCTCTGTGCTCAGTCCTCATATCGCACTTTTATGTACATACATGCACAGTATAGAGCTGCGTATACCGACAGTAAGCCATGTCTGTTCACACGATATAACTCCATGTGGTGCATCCACCTATAATACCGGTAATATACATCCTGCTGTTTCGGGAAATGGCTGGCCTAATACTCAGGACTGTGTACATATAATAATACACTGCAGTCCTTCAGTTAACACACAGACGGAAACTGTATAGAAGTTGGGGCATCCTACAGACCCCTAGAGACCACCAGCTAGAACTCAGAACATCCTACAGACTACCTGCCCATAGATACCCCCAAGTAGACCTCAGAACATCGTATAGACCACCTGCCCATGGAAACCACCATCTAGAACTCATAAAATCCAACAGAACACCTACCCATAGATACCAACTAGAACTCAGAATATTCCACTGACTAGATGCCCCCATCAAGAAGTAATTACATCCTACAGGCCACCTAGACATTTAGCCTCTAGAGGCTTCAACAAGAAGTCAAAATGTCTCTACATACCCCCCTCCTAAATGTGGGAGCACCTTGCAGAACCCCTCAATTTGTAGACCAAGTATCTGCCTTAACATCCCATTGTCCACCTATCCCACCAAGCTGCTAGTCAAAAACATCTCCATCTCCTCATATGTCCCCGGATACCCACTAAGTTTCTACTTTTAGCATCTTACAGCTCGCCTGTCCCACCCGGCTCCCTGAAGAACCCCGAAGACCCAGAGTGCAATAGGGCACCGAAGATTGAAAATGAACGAGGCAGTATCCTGATTAAGGTGCGAGTAATGGAAAGTGTAATCCTCGCAGGACGCCGGCTGCTCAGGGCTTAATTACTGCAGTAAAACTTGGCAGGTGAGTATCTCCATCTCGCTAATAGTGGAATTATTTGATAAGAATATCTCAGGCTGTCCCTAGAGAGAAGCACCCTTCAAACACACAACTTGGGCCCAGCAACCCAGCAGCCAACGGGTTAAACCCCTGACGAGAGGCGGCGGGGAGAAAAATCAAAAATGGGGGGGAGGACCCTAATACATAGCCAAATAAATTACCCATAGGGAGGCAAGACACAGAACAACCCCCCCAAGACAAAACCATTCTTATTTTGGGGTGTTTTCAGCAACTGGATCTGGAGCGATCCGCGCCCCACACCACATTTTTCATATAAATTGTCAAAAAAAAATCATACTTTCAGATCATTGACATAAATAATATTACTCTACTCCAAAATATTATCTCTGGAACATCACTATAACAAAAAAAACAAATAAAAAATTGTGAATTATTGCAAAATCAATGCCTTTTTTTAGAGGAGCTTGTTCTGTAAATTGCGATACATTCTCCAAATATATTGTTACCTTCTATCTATCTATCTATCTATCTATCTCTCTATCTCTCTATCTCTCTCTCTCTCTCTCTCTCTATCTATCTGTGTTTGAGTAATTATCTTACTTTTTCTGAGCAGACGTGTGAAGACAAGGACACAAAGTATCAGATGATGTATCTCCATCCTCGGAATTCTTCTCCCCTCTTTCTCCAGGTGTTAGGTGGACGGGGTTCGGTTGGCGGCTGGGGACGGGGTCCAGGTATGTAACGCACTCCAGGGTTTGTCTCGATACAGGTAGGACACGGTGCTGTGTGTGGGGGTCTCTCTGCTGTCACCGTGGGCTGTCTACTCTCCGCTTGACTAGTTCACTATCTACTCCTCTCTGCATCAGTCTCCTGTGCTCCCTCTCTCTGCAGTGGATTTAATGAGACTCTATTCCCTCCTCTCCTCTCCACCCATTGGAGAGAAAGTTCATCCTGTTAACAACAAAAGTCTTTTTTTTCCAATCTCTCCTCCCTCTCTCTCTGCCTCTCCTCCTCCTCCCTCTCTCCCCTGATATTCTCTCCCTCCCTTTTATCTCTTTCATAAACTCCGAAACACCCTCTAACAATGGAGGCTTTACCACCGACTCAGCGCGTCTCAATTAAAAAGAAAATATTTCCTGGACCCCTGGCCCAGCTGGGGCCAAATAAACACCTCCTGATAAATTAGCCAGGCTAACGCAATGTTATTCCTCTCCCTCCAACCCTTTGCGTGCCGCGGCTTTCATATGCAACCTGTTGTCTACAAGCCGAGGACCTTAAGGGCTTAGAACCCAAAGTGTGTTGGGTTGAATTAGGAAGGTTGTTCTCCACGCAATGTTTTGAAGAACCCTGTTGATATATAAGGGTTTTATTTTTACACTCCTTATTTGTTTCTTGTGTCCTCACTATTATAGTTAATGGATAGAGTTATGGTCAGTGGTTGGAAGGACCAGCCTGGGTAGTAGAGGCGGCTGGACTTGCCCTTTCACACTTTGTCCAACTTGATGAAAACTCAGTGGAACATCTTCGAGTTCCATCAAGAGAATGTAGAGAGAACCCCCGAGGCTCTGTGGATGTACTGAGCTTGGTCTGAACGTAGCTGAGACTCACTAAAGGTTTGGTGGGGATTGTTGTGTCACAGGAGGCTACCTCTAAGGTTCATTAGTTGGACTCAAGAAGCTCTGCTGAATCACAAAGTTCTCACTAAAGTCAGCAGAGACCCCGGGCGGCTCTGTAAAGTTACGAGCTACTGGGTTTTATCCAACGCGGTACCCGAAATGTTCCTTCTGCCGTGTGAATGCTTGCATGGGATGGGGGTGAGGATGAGTGGAGGTGAGGAGTGTAAATTTTACATCATTAAAACTCCTGATGAGGTCACGATGGGCGCAACGTTTCAGGAACCTCCTGCTTTGTCTCACTAAACAGTGAGCCTTCTGCTGGATATTTCCCCCCCACTTATTTTCCCAGCTCAAATCCTGACCATAAGGCAAACATAGAGACCTAGAACCTTCTAGCAGATCGGCCCCATCCGGCCCCCATCTAGTCTCCCTGTTTCTCCTGCTGTAAAGACTCAAACCTTAATCAGTCGTGGGTCTCGTCTTAGATTCAGGAGCCGGATGTCTATCCCATGCATGTTTAATACCCTCACTGTATTACCCTCTACCACATCTGCTGGGAGTCTGTTCCACGTATCTACCACCCTCGCAGTAAAGTCTACTCGGTACTAAAAATGTGATCTCTCACTCTCGTCTGAAGAGACGCTCTTGCAATCACGCAGACACTCCTGCTGTCACACGGAGTCTCTCTCTGGTGTACCAGTTGTGCATTGATAAAAATCGCAGTCTAGTGCCTCAGCTCTCAGCGTTTCACGCCAGGGAGGAGATCTAAGAATAAACTCACTAACAAGACACCATGATGTAAACCTTTGGGGACCAGCAGCAAATGTAACTCCGCTCGTTTCTTTTTCCATCCCTTTATCTCCACCGGGGCCCAAACTGAAACCCCGGTGAAACGAGACCAAAGCAACTTCATGTACGGGACAAATAAACAAACTTATAAAAATAATGATAATAATAATCATAATAATAATATACGTTTTATTACATAATTATTATTATTATTACTACATGATTGTATTATTTATTATTTTATTTTTATTTATGTTATTTGTAATATTATTATGTATTTATATATTATTATTACTATTATTTTATTGCATGATTTTAATATTATTTATTATTATGTTTATGGTAATATTATTATGTATTTATAATTAATTTTTATTATTATTATTGTTAATTATTTGTGAAACAAATAATAAATCTTAGCTGATGTGCAAGTGTATTCTTTCCTCTTTCTATGGCAACAGCTTATCAGTGCTAGTGTTTGTGTCACATGACAGTTCATCATTCCCTGAATAATTATGAGTCAGGCAACATTTCTGATGATTAATGAAGGATTGCTAGAAATAATGTTTCTAAAGCTATACTTTTTTATGTAACCTTCTTAAGTTCACGTAAAAAAAGACCTGTTCTAATTGACCCTTTCTTTTTAAAGTATCTGGAAACTCTATGATAAAATTAGATTGTGAGCTCTGCGGCACAGTGGCCTGGTGTGCATTGGTAATTCTCACACTTATATCTTTCCCCACGGTGCATTCAGTGCTCCGCATAAAAAATTACATTTCTCATCGTTTATCGCGCCTCTGCCTGCAAATAAAACTAATCCTTCCAAAGCACGGGAGGCCACTAAAGCGCAGCATGCCTCACTTTCTCAACTTTATTTCCTCTCTGCAAACATTAAGCCGGGTGCCGGGTGCAGGGAAAGGCAGCCCATCAGGGGTGTAACAGCCTGAGAGTAGGAGCTCCTCTTTAATGACTCAAACCTTAATCAGTCGTTGGTCTCGTCAGATTCAGGAGCTGTAAGTCTATCCCATGCATGTTTAATACCCTCACTGTATTACCCTCTACCACTTCTGCTGAGAGGCTGTTCCACTTATCTACCACCCTAAAACTTCCTTCCATTCCATCTCAGCCTCTGTCCCTCTAGTGTTAGATTCTGGCCTCTTGTTCTAGCATTTCTCCTCCTTTCCCTCCTGTCCTTTATACTTTTTAATGTCTCTCCTATCCCCCCTCTCTCTCTTCTCTCCTCCAAGCCAGACATATAAGTGCTACAGCTTCAGAAACCAGTAAGAACCCAACCACGGATCATTATGGTTGTCCAAGCGCAGGAGGTTTTAGGAGGACAGGTAAGTGGACCTCCCGTGGACCTCTAGTCCTCCTGCGGTGGCCAGCCTCAAAAGCTTTACCAAAACAAGATCACAAGGTGACAAACGCACGCAGATTTCCCACAGAGCTCTCCTCCTCCTCCTCCTCCTCCCGGGGCTCTTGGCTTTTGCTGGAAGATGGAGCTGGCATTTCGTTATCTCTGATTATACGAATAATAAGGATTTGCCGATGTTCTGCTCCACTTCCAATGATGATTAACGCAAATTGGACAATAAAAGTGCTGCGATATTTTCATTTATAAACTTAGCGATGTTCCCATCGCTTCAGGGCCGGATAATACTTGATACATTTAACTTGTGAGGGAAAAGGAGATTTTTTTTATACATTCCGAGAGATTGCGCAGCCAATGGGAGATGCTATCTATCTCAGCCTCGCGGATCTTCCGTCGGAGGAATAGCATTCTAGTATGGAACCCCCGTCTAGTATAAGAAGTACTAATACCAAAAGAGGTCAACGTGCCCCCCTCGTTATTTCAAATCGAAATCGGGACACCTTTGTTGGGGAGGCAGGGAGAAGTGGGACTGAAGGCAAGAAGAATCCCAGTAGAGGCAAGATGGGACAGTGTCGGAAAATTAGGTCTGTCGCGTGATAAATGGGATATATGGGACTGGTGGCCATTGGTTGTCACTGGAGGGAATGTCTGATTAAATGGTAGAATTTCATTCCCACCTACCAAGAACATCCGAATTTCTATTTTATATAAAACCTTGAATTGCGGGGACTTTTCCACCTAAGTATGGAAATGTCTCGTTCTAATGATTATTCCCCAGTTATCGCTCCGGGTAACACAGGCGGTAATTGGCTTATTCTCGGTTTATTACAGATTATAATGCAAACCTCCCACTCACTTCCGGTGCTATCTCTCCCGACTCGTTGTCGAAGCTGTTAATGTTCATCTCATCCTACATGAGCTTTGCTGGAAAAACTGGAAGCTGTTCATCTTCTATAGGGACCACCATACATGAGTGAGGTCCCTGACCAGGCCCCGCGGTGATGCTTCCTGACCACCATATATGAGTGAGGTCCCTGACCAGGCCCCGCAATGATGCTTCCTGACCACCATATATGAGTGAGGTCCCTGACCAGGCCCCGGGGTGATGCTTCCTGACCACCATATATGAGTGAGGTCCCTGACCAGGCCCCGCGGTGATGCTTCCTGACCACCATATATGAGTGAGGTCCCTGACCAGGCCCCGCGGTGATGCTTCCTGACCACCATATATGAGTGAGGTCCCTGACCAGGCCCCGCGGTGATGCTTCCTGCCCGTGAACCCAGCATAAGAAAAAGTTACCCTTCATGGACACCAGGGTCACTTGCAGGACCTGTGGAAGCCATTGGGAAACCCTGGAGTTCCCGGCCCTGTAGTCTTTGCGTCCATTCCCTGGTCCCTCGGTGGGGTGTGACTTGAAGCCCCTGGACCTCTAGATCTGGCCAACATGAGAACATGCACTACAAGGTTCCAGTGACAGTTTAGGTTCATCTACAACGTAGAACCCTTTCAAACATATCAAATAAAAATACTTTCCAAAAATGTCATTGTTTAAGAGTTTGAACTCAGATACATCCAGCATTAGGAAAGAGAGGCATGGGGGGGTATCAAGGCATAAAAGAGGGGCATGGGGAAGGGGAGAGGAGCATCAAGGAAGTAAAGAGGGGCATAACGGGCAGAATGAAGGGCATCATGGGAGCAAAGAGGGGCACAGGGAAAAAAAGAGGGATATCAGGGAGGAAAGAGGGACATGTTGGTTTGGGATTTGAGAGACTGGTCCAACTATACAGGGACACTTGGGAGGTATACATTCAATAGTGATTTGTTCACACCCCACCGGCATGTAGAGCGTTTGAGAAGTGTGTCTTTGTTTCCAAACTTGCAAATTTAATTAATTACATTAACACATTATGTTTGCCTTTGCAAATGTTGAATTCCTTCCTCCATATTAGCTTCAAATTCTTCAATTTAATTGATTTCGGTGGCTGACGGTTTATATTTATAAAATATATACAAATCTATATAATATATAGGTGTCTAAAAAATGTATGAGTCTATATAATATATATGTATCTACATAATACATATGTCTATATAATATATACAAGTCTATATATATACATGTCTATGTAATATATAAAGGTCTATATAATATATATATATATGTGTCTATGTAATATATACGAGTCTATATTATATGTACATGTTTATAGAATATATATGTGTCTATGTAATATATACGTGTCTATGTCATATATACGAGTCTATATTATATGTACATGATTATATAATATATATGTGCCTATGTAATATATACAAGTCTATATTATATGTACATGTTTATATAATATATATGTGTCTATGTAATATATACGAGTCTATGTAATATATACGAGTCTATATAATATATACAAGTCTATATTATATATACATGTTTATATAATATATATGTGTCTATGTAATATATACGAGTCTATGTAATATATACGAGTCTATGTGATATATACGAGTCTATATGATATTTACGAGTCTATATTATATGTACATGTTTATATAATATATATGTGCCTATGTAATATATACGAGTCTATGTGATATTTACGAGTCTATATTATATGTACATGTTTATATTATATGTACATGTTTATATAATATATATGTGACTATGTAATATATACGAGTCTATATGATATTTACGAGTCTATATTATATGTACATGTTTATATAATATATATGTGACTATGTAATATATACGAGTCTATATGATATTTACGAGTCTATATTATATGTACATGTTTATATAATATATATGTGCCTATGTAATATATACGAGTCTATGTGATATTTACGAGTCTATATTATATGTACATGTTTATATAATATATATGTGTCTATGTAATATATACGAGTCTATATAATATATACGAGTCTATACTGTAAAGCCCGTATGCAGTGCTGAGACCTCTCTGTATCAGGGGAAGACGGCTCTGCAGACTTCTGGCTATAATATATAATTTATCACTGCATGGAACAGATAAGAAGAATAAAACGATCTGGAAAGGAAAGAGAGAGAGATTCAGGGTATTATAACAACCCCCACCGTAATTGAAATTTTAACCCATTCCCAGACTGCACAATGCGGCGGGGCCACAGGGGTTAAAGCCGCCTGTCTCTATGAGACAGCAGAGATTAAACAAGCAGCTCAGACCGTCCATCTGTAAGCGCGAGAGACCGTCAGTCAGTACGTCAGTGGCTATTCCTGTCTGGTTGTGCCCTCGCCGCCAGGCAGGGTTCCCTCTAATGCACCAGGAGGTTAGGGCTTCTTTAACCTTTTAAGCTCCAGATGGAAGAATTCTGAGCTTCGCGCAGTTCATCTACCCCTGGCATGGTTTAAAAAGCTTGCTCGTGTACAGCTCAAAAAACATTCTGGATAAAGTCCTTTGTTTACATGCGCCCTTGATCTATACACTTGCAAGCACAATTTGGAAATGGAATATATTTCAAGCCATTGCCAGTATAAGCGAGCCCCGTCCCCATGTTGCTGGGATAAATCACTCCTGCATCCTACTTCGGATCTGCTGCTCACGAAAATACAAACATTTCAGCAAAAATTCCACCCGACAAAATGTAAGGTTACGCTTTACACGCAGATGTTACATTTCGGTTTTTAACCCGTTCAGTTGGTTAACTGTTTCTACTCCTCTGACATTGAAAGAGTTAAGAGGCCGCGTACGAGCCGTGCACAAGACGGAGCGGAGAATTTCTCCCCATCAGATACGGTAGATTTATAAATACATCTGTTATCGCTCTTATCCCGTCTCGGAGCTGCTGCAGCTCCGTCTAATTCTCTCCCTTGAATAGTTCAGCCGTATCTGATCTTTATGATGGCTGTACTGCAGCCTCCATGCCGCTCCATCTAATCTCCCTTACGCCTTGCGCAGCGATGCCTTTCTGCTGCTGTAAGCACGCTCTGTAATGTTGGTGATACAGGTTAACGGAGCGGTGATTTACAAGCGCAAGCCCTGCGCTAAACGCGGCATGGCATGTGGGCACCAGGACCGTTAGCCAAGAGTAGATGGGTAGGGGGTAGAGCGGCAGACCATAAATATTATTGGCCTGGAGGAGAAATGTTAGAACGAGAGGCCACAATCTAAAACTAGAGGGTCCGGGGCTTATACGGAATGAAAGGAAATGCTAGTTTACTGTGACGGTGGTAGATAAGTGGAACAGCCTCCCGGCAGAGGTGGTAGAGGATAATACAGTGAGGGGTATTAAACATGCATGGGATAGACATACGGCTCCTGAATCTAAGACGAGACCAACGACTGATTAAGGTTTGAGTCTTTACATAAGTAAATATATACCATATATATTAGGGTGACCGCATGCCCCTGATTTCAGGGGACCACCTTCTGAGTTGTCCCTTCAAATCTAAACGTAACTTGGTTTTCATTGTAAATATCATTAATCGATCTTCCTAGATTGTAAGCTCCTTAGAACCTTTTGTATCGATGAGCCCAAATTGTCACGCGCTACTTATTGCGTCCCGGTTACTAATCGTGCAACGACGCGGAATACGGTGGCGCTAAATAAAAAAGTAAATAATCATAAAAGTAAATGTTTTCCCATCGTGAAATCAGTGAGTTTAATTGATTGATTATTATCCTAAACCGATACTGAATGGCAGACGATTTATTTAAGTTCTACTTAGTTCTGGCCGCGCTTCCGTTCCGATTCTTTCATCAGATACAATGTATCCTTTCCCGCTTGGGATAAATAAATAAATAAATAATGCAATAAGATAATAAAGTAAAATAAATAAATAAATGTCTCATTGATGTTTAAAAATTGGATCGTGCTTAACATATACGCACATACATTATTAATATATAATATAATACAACATATCTGAGTAATATATATATATAATTTTATATCTATATATACAGGATATACAATATATTTATGTATATTTATATATATTTATGTAATATTTATATATCCTTCTAATTATATATAAAACTGATTAATTAGAGTGTGGAATGGGACGGGCGTTTTCTGTCCTGATAAGACAAGAGAACGTTTTCGCCACTATGTTTAAATTACTTCTATAATCACACAAAAATGTAAAAGAGGACCCGTCGGCTGTTCCTGTGAAGCCACCGGCCTGGCAGGGTAAGGGCTGGGATTCTAGACGCAGGTGAGTCGCGCAGGATCAAGGGAATGAAACGAAGGCTCCTATTGTAGCGCTAATTGTATCGCGCAGAATAACCCGACCGTATTATCATATGAATTATATGTTTGGAAACACGTCGGACTGGTTGCCTTTCAGCGCCGTTTGAAGTAGTGTCGAGATATAATAGTCATTCAGGAAATAATTCCCAGCACGCTGCTAATATAAGGCTTCACAATGTATCTCACATCAAAGTGAATATTGGGTAGAGAAGATTTAATATCAGGCTCTTTGTCGAGATAATATTTTAATTATAGAGGCGCCGTCGATGGGATAATGGAGATACCCGAAGCTCGGTTAAACAGAGAAGATATAAGAAAAGAAAGATGTGGCTGGAAGGAATCGCGCGGTTAATCCATTCCTGGGGTTGAATCATCATAGAATCGATAGCAACTCCCATGCTACCGGCGGGTGTTAGAACCTGAGGCCGTATATAAAGTGTCTTCCAATCTTAGCGTCTATCAACAGTGGGTAAAAAGAAATACAAATTAAAAAATATATATCTAAAAAAATATACATAAAAAACTAAAAAAAACTTTAAAAAAAAAAATTACCAAATTTTAAAAAAAATCATAAAAAATATACAAAAAAACTAAAAATAAATGAAAAATACAAAAAAATAGAACATAATACAAAGAACAGATACCAAAAAAATACAAAAAGGGGAGCACCTTAAAAAGCATATAAATTAAAATTTTGAGGTTGTCTAACAATGACGGGAGGATGATTATGATTGTCTTTTGTGAGTCAGTGTTTAATATGACCCCAAATGGCCAGAGAGGGGCAAATATATCTTAAGTGGGTGTGGCTAAAGGCGAGGCTGGGGTGGGGCTTTACTTTTAATGTTGTGATTTAATAACAGCACTGCTGAATATGATGGCATTATATAAAAAAATAAGTATGTGATATTAATCCTAAAATCATTTATGGGACTAAGAAAAATAATGTATTTTATTAATACTGTTTAATTAATAAACCCATTTTATTGTATTTTATCCATATGACCAATTCCTCTAAATTTCAAATTAAATGTTTTTAATATTTTAAGTATGGTGGCTATGCTCGCAAACACGCTAATATAGTCCCTGTTGTACCGCCCTACTGATTGTGTGTGCGATTTAAGGAGATAATAAGTAGTCAATTAGAATCCAATATTGGAAAACGCGTCAGGAAATCTATACCGTAACCAATCGCAGGATGGATTAGCTTTACTTATGGAAGCTGTTGAGTAAAGTGCGAGATATCTCGCTCGCGGTTCTCTGTCCTCTCCAACCCGCTTACGGAGAAGTTAAGTGTGGAGGGGGGGAGGGTAACGGCGAGGAGAGAACAGATTGTCGGCTCTGGTGATTTGAAGAGATTTAAAATGGAAAGGCAGATTTCCTGGAGCTGCGGTGCTTTTAAATATGTTTCTTCCCTAATCTCCGCATCCAGCGCTCTCGCAAAGAGACATCTCCCCTGGCGCTCTGTCCACGCGTGAGCTCTGGGGGGGTCCGCTCCAGCAACTGTCCCCGGACTCTCCTTTTGAAATAAGGGATTTTACTTGAAAGCTGGAGGAACCTGACGCTCAAGATTTCGGGGCAAAAATGTCCCGAGTTACAGGGTTCACTGGCTTCGGTGTCTGACAGATGGGTATTAATGAAAGAAGTGCGTTCCGGCGCGGAGGGGGTTAACTCTTTAACAGCACACCCCGATGGAAATAAAGTCTGATTTGGGGTTCCCCTGTATAATTTGTGGGGTGACACACGGAACCTTTAGTCGAAGATGACTCCTTTAATTGAGCAGACATAGAAAAAGATGTCAAGTTTTATAAGCTTTCGGGACCTCAGAGGTCTCTTTTCCAGCACTCTCAGCCTTTTATCCACCACTCATCTGCGCTCTAGCTTAACCCGTCACTGTTCTCACAGCCTGCACTCTGTCTGTCTCTCTCCCTATTGTCTCGTTCTGTCACTCTCTCATCGTGCTCTGTCACCACCTCTCACTTTCCGCAATCCGCCCTCTCATCCTGTAAGTCACCCCATCTCCCTTCCCGATGTCTCTGTATCACCCCCTGTCATCTTGTTCCCCCTGTCACTGCTTGCCATCTCATGCTGTCTCCCCCACTCGCTCTCTCTCTTTAATCTGTCACATAGAAGCTGTTGGAGAGATTGAGGATTTCTGCTCTGGCAGGGATTTGGGATTCTCGTTGTGTTTGTTTATCCCGAGACATTTGCATTACGTAAATGTGCAGATAATATACCCTATATACAGACGACACGTAGAAATGGATGTGAATGATACAAAGTATCCACCGGTCATTCTCTGACCAATGACAATGAACGTTTAGAAGATCCCTCAAAGAGTGCATTTACTGGAATGTAGACCTTAGTTCAGCTTGAATGGACCTTCACTGGTGGCCCATCTATGGACCAACATAGAACTGATGCTTGGAGAGCTTCCATCGCCGATGGCCACCACTCGACAACTTCGTAGGTGACAATAATATCCAGGGTTATAATTCTTAATCTTCTACGCTATGTCAATCAGATCTTCAGCCAAGACTTATTTAGAATTCCCAATTCCATCCCACGTCATCCAGGGCAGACATTGAGAAGGGTCACGCTATCTTCACAGCCTGGGTTCATAAGGGTCAACCCGAGTTGAAAGCCATTAGTGCCCCTTCCTGGAACGCAATTATGAGGCCCCCATGTGCTCTTCAGCCTGAAGCTTTGTGACCCTTTAGTTTTAGCAGATCACCCTTCATGCCATCATAGTTCCTTCCTAGTAGAAATTGCATAACGCCATCTCATATAAACATACTGGGACTTGAAATGCCGGTTATCAGTGTAGTCGGGAGGCAACGAACCCTAAATAATTACTAGCCTGGCTATACCACCCCTCCCCAAACCTCTTTAAGATGTCCCCATATTATATATCGATGAAGTAGAGTAAAGATTTGACCTATTATCGGATATTGAGCTTTTTTCTTAGTATAGATGTAAAAATATCCAGTTATGGGCCAGTGTGTGTTACTGGGGGAGGGGGGGCTCTTGACCCTTTCCCCCTCAGCAGGGGTAGTTATTAAGCTCATAGGTGTCTGAGAATGTTGCGTCCTGTCCTGTATTCCCTGCCCGACACCTGCATAGGGCAGCTGTATACCAAACCATCCACGTCTCTCGGCCTTCCATTCAAGCTGTCGGGTTTCCCATGCTCTGTCGAGCTGCGGCACTCACTGGTTGTGTGGGGGAGGGAAGTGGGAACGGGACCTGCTGCTTCTATTCAGTGTGGATGGAGAGCTGGCGGCCTGGGGTTGGCGGGGAACAGGGAACGAGTTCAATGCAGAGGCAGCAGGGGTGACACGCCATCCTTCCCATTCTGTATGAGGCCCATTGTGAGCCGCGCACACAGCCTTCCTCAAACATGTGGCTTCGCTCCCACACGCTGCGGGGAAAGAGGACGGGACTGATGAGGTCTGGTCACTTCTTCGGGACTAGCTGCCAACCAAACAGGCCGGTCTTTTAATTCTTCCGTCGCCGGAGGCTTCGGTGATCACCGAGCCGGTCTGCAGACAAACTCTCCAGAGCGTATTGTGCCAGGTTGCAGTGGGCAGATGGGCAGAAGAAAGAAAAAAAGTCTCGAAATACTTTCTTTTAACGTCAAAATCCTATCTTAACGGTTTCGGCGCTGGGATGCAGGTCTAAGATGGAACCGAGATGCTCGGCGTGAGCGTGCGAGCACCAGCCGCGCCATTTGGTGTTAAGCACCACAGCTCCCCAGCTGTTGAGGTTCTGCTGGGATGTCATGGCAGATGCTGCCCCACACGAGCTCGGAGGCGGCCGCTCTCGGATACATTGTTTCAGCGCGATACAAACATTCTTTTGTCATCTTACGCGCATTCTCTCGAAGCACACAGGTTCATGGCGCCAACACTCAATGATACAATCGCTATATATTAGCCACGCACACTCTGGGGTTCTAGGTAGTAACTACAACGCAGTGCCGGGGGGTTAACTTTTTTTAATGAAAAAAAACCCCAACATTTTAAAGGGAAACAAAAATCCCTTAATGTACGCAGGAAACTTTTTTGCACATTTCATTTATTGCCGCGGAAGACTCCCTTTCCCTTTCTTCTAAAGTCAATTATCGCGCATGCATTAATGTATTATTATTATTTTTTTTTACACGCCGCCGACGGAAGACCCCATTTCCTTCTTTAATGCATTAAATTCCTACGTGACCACATCTGGTCCAGACGCGCACATTCTAGGGACGCTTTTGCACTTTGTATCCTGAGCACGCCCGGCCTGGCGTTGACACGTGCGTCCGCTCGGTGCCACGCGCGTTCTGCCAGCGCTAAGGGAAGGTGACCAGATGGCTGCAGATGATTGAGGGGCAGACAGAACGGCTTCGTTTTTTTTTTTTACCCTCCACAATAGCTGCAGATTTCAGCGAGGGCTTCCTGAGAGGCCTGAACAGCATTCCGTCAATAGCAGGACGTGGGTTTATTACCGGCACCGGCAAACGTTAGCCGCACACTTTATTCTGCGAGGAGGGGGGGGTGTGTGACACACACTTGTTTGTTAACAGAAGTGTGTGTATGTTTGGAGGGGAAACATGCGTGTTTGTTTTATACAGATTGAACTGTAAGTGACATGTACACGCTAACGTGATGCAGCCATCTGGATCCATGTTAGAACCCTGCCGGCAGACCGGCCCCCATTCTAGTCGCCCGTTTCTCCTGCTGTAAAGACTCAAACTTTAAGCAGTCGTTGGTCTTGTCTTAGATTCAGGAGCCGTATGTCTATCCCATGCATGTTTAATACACTCACTGTATTAGCCTCTACTACAGCTGCTGGGAGGCTGTTCCACTTATCTACCACCCACTAAAACCTTCTTCCATTCCATCCAAGCCTCTGAACCTCTAGTGTTACATTATGGGCTCTTGTTCTAACGTTTCTCCTACGTTTCTCCTCGTCTACCTCTCTGTCTTCTCCCCATCAAGCTGTAAATGTCGAGGTCGCTTGGTCTTTCCTGAGATTGGAGAGAGAAGTCGATGAGTAACACTCTATGAGGTCCGCCATGTTCTCTCACCAGGTCTACGATGGAATGTTGGAGACAATTGAGATTCTGGAGTAACAAGCGGCAAATAAGTATAAAAAAGTAGCCTATCCAGGGCGGCCACTGGCATAAAATCCGGGACCAATCACAAGGCAGACTTCCTTTAGGTTGTGATATTAGGATATATATTTTCTAATCCATCAGTTTGAAGCGGTTGATGACCCTCAACTATCTGCGTGATTAACCAGAACCTTTGTCCGACATCACAAACTCTCTACCTGCTGGACGTCATCTCCGTGTAGGCCTCGAACCCTCTGCACCCCCTAAACGAAAAGCGACCCTCTTTAGCCCTTTGAAATATTAGGATGTTGAGTTGGTTGAAGTTCATGTTCAGCCAGGAGAACGTCTCGCGCAGGGAGCCCATTTTTACTAAAAATACCATTTTTTTTTCATACAAACGTAAGCAAAAAAACCAAAAAACTCTTTGGAATAATGACGTTTACACCTCATAAGCTGAACTGGCAAAACCCGAGTGTTTTTCTCTTAAAAGAGACCAGAATACAAAAAAAAAAATAATAATAATAATAAAAAAAATGGTTAACGTGAAAAGAATGTCCGACTTCATTAAAAAGAAAAAGGAATGATTGATAAATCTTATGAAAAGAAATGAAACTACATTTTTTTAAGAAGCCTCCTTTGTTTTTAAAAAATATCTTAGTAAATCATCGGCGAGGGGGACCCCCACGACACAGAACGTCAGTGCAGTGTCGGCCTCAATCCACCACCACAGCCACTCACAGGCCTATACAACACCGCGTAGATTCACGCCACCGCACCACACCCCGCCCCACAGAAGTGATAGTTTTAACACTTCCACTACAAACTGTCCACATTTGGTCAAAAAATTCCTTTTCCACACTGGCTTTTTATCCCCTCGTCTTTCTTTTTTAACCAGATGGACAAGCATTTCTAACATTAAGGAAAGTCCGTGTGCGATAACGCCCAGCGCTGGGAGCCTCGGACAGACTGTGTGCTTGGGAGGACGGGGGGAGGAGAGTGTTTATTGCCTAAAATCTATTTAACGCGGATTTCTCAGCCCTGTGACTATGGGAGTTATCTCACCCCGAACGGTCAACTTCTTTTGTTTGAATAAACGCCCCCCCTGTTGTTCTTTCCAATTAAACACTCGCCTGTGAAATTAGCATTTAGATTTTCTTTAGATTTATTAAATTATGAAATAAATTCTATTAAGTGTAACCTAAACTGACGCAAATAGGGCAATTATAGCCCCCCCCGCACGGACACATGATAGGATATCTATTGTGGGAAATATTTTCCAAATATTTAACCGAAATTGTAAACTCCACTTACATATTCGTATATACTTTATATTATTGTATTTTTTCGGTAATTGATAGCCTAGAATTTATCCTGACAATTATTCTTACGGTCATCAAGATACTGTTTCTTTTTGAATACAGGAATAAACTTAAATAATGCAAATAAATTAAATAAAATATAAATGATGCTGGCAGACATAGATATTTATTTAGATTTGTACACCAAATAAAGAATTTTCTTTAAAACGTGTGAATTTTTAATGATAGTAGCCATGCCTACCAAGTGCCCCTGTTTAGTTTGACCAGTCCTTCTCCCCAAACCTCGTGTCTTTCCCCATCTCTTTTATAATTACCAATAACAAACTATTTTTTTTGTTATTTTTCATTTTTAATGAATTCAAGAGGAAGGACAACGAACATAATTAACGGGCCCAACATTATTTAATACTAATCTGATTTTTAAAGGGGAACAGGAATTTGTTCAAAAAATATTGTCAAGTCATAGCCTCAATGTATTGGGTTTGTAGAAAAAATGGGGAATTTGAATATCAGATAGTCGTAGAAATGCAATTATTATTTTACCCGAATCATTTTATATATTTTGTATCATTTTTCATATTTTCTTTGGCGTGTTGTATATTAAAATTGTTTACAAGCAAATTTGAAATTTTGCCAATAAATAACATTTTCATGGCTGTTAAATTAAATTTTTTTGTTTTTTGTAAAACAAGAATGTGGATAAGCAGGGATTTCGCAGAGTTTTGTGACCCCCGCGGCTATTGTGGTCCGTGATATATATTCACGTATTGGAAGCCCTTTTGAGCGTACGCATGTATGTGTACATAGAAAGGCATCCCATTCTGGCGGGCCCTGTTGCCCTGACGATGGGCGAGCCGCACTGCTGTGTGGTAAAGGCTTGAGTGAGGCCTACCTGCTGGGCCCAGCTATTGAAAGGTGGCAGGCATTCATCAATAGGCCTGGAAACCCATATGCTTGGACATCAAAGCAGTATGGTGACACACTATAAATCGGTCATGGAGAATTAACCACTCCAAGCGTCTTTTATTTTGCTGGAAATCCCTATTTTGTGAGGCGTCCCTTAAAAAAAAACACTCGCTAATCCACAAAAGTGACCTAAAACAAAGTGGAAAAAGTTTTTAGATTTTTCTGATAAAAAAGGTTCATTGCAAAATTTAATTTCCCGGAGACAATCGATATTTTTTTTGAGGAAAAATAAATAATATGAGGATAATTTTGATGAGCTGTTTTTGAAAAAAAAAATGTCTAAACATTTTCAAATGACCAATACATACTCTTCATAGAATATGTACATTTTTTTTCTTCAAATTCCGTGTTGTATAAACTAAAAAAAATAATCAGGGGGTTAAGATAGATAGATAATAAAAAGTAAAAAAAAAAATGGCTGCCGTGGACTGGCTATAGAGTTATTAAAGTGAAAAAGGTGTGAGCGGCCAATCAGGAAGAGGAACTCAGATGCATGATGGGAAATACTACATTCTACTCGCAAAAACACAAGGAATAATGACGACCATGATGATGAATATATCGCCGACGTTTCTCCTAAAAACAAAAACATCTATATAATAAGTTTGTGAAGAAATGCTTATTGACGTTAATGCTTCAAACGAAGGTGTTTTTTTTGAGGGGTAACATTTATAAATCTGCTTCCCAAAACTTAAATTTAGTGCACTAAGTTAACTATAATCGCTACATCCGTGGATTTTTTTTTTTTTACAAATAATCCTATATATTATATGCCATTTTCTGGTTTTTTTTTTTTAAATACTTGCACATTATATTTTATGTCTTTGTGTAATAAATATCTTTAAATTCTCTTCGATTTCTTGCAAAAAGAATTAAAAAGCTGTAACTATTTTTGGCAATTGGAGTCATACCTGATTTAAAGTTAGACTCCAAATTCCCAAAATTAGATACGACTTTTTATCCCAGACACTTTATTTCAGTGAACTTTTGGCCAAGTTACCATAGGTCGGAGTGGAAAAAAACACCCAACTTTCATGGAAATTTCTGGAGACCCCCCTGGTCCATTGTTTCTTTTTTTTTTTGAAAAGTAAACCTTATTGACCTTTTTAACTCCTGCCACTTCCCGAAAAACCTGTCTACCTTTTACACAAAAATAGTTTGCACATCTCCGGTGATAAGACATGCCGTTCAGCTGCCTCTCCGTGGTCTGTTTGCACTTCCATCTGCCCGATGACTGAAGCCGATCTATAAATACCTAGAGTTTGGGGCATTTGCGGTATCTATCAGTAAAATGACCCCCGTCCCCCTGCTTCTTGTCAGTGTCTGCTCCGTACTACCTTTTTAGCCTTTGTTAGCTTTAGAAAATGTGTTTGTTCAGCCAATCTGTTTGTGATCATTGCATTGTGTCTCGCTTCCTCATTGTCTACCGGGCAAAGAAAAGGATCCTTTATGATTCGAGTCCCCCATATCTAGGATGTCACATCAATTAGGACATTTTTTGTCTGTTTCAAAAATGATTTACTTGGGTTGGTTGTTCAATCAATGGCTGCCGTGTCTTACAATGTGAATTCTTAAAAAAAGGCTTTGTGATACCTTTTAGTGGACCGGCATACTTCAGAAGTAAGGAGGGTAGAAGAAGGGACTTATTATGTTCCAAAAGTTTTGTCATCAGCATCTGCCCACAAACCAATGTTCTAGACTTCATTGGACTATGTTGACCTATACAACCTGTTGTTGTCTTACAATGTGTTTAGCTCATCTGGTTACTACCTTGAGGAACTCAAGATACGCAACTTACATGTGATTGTATGTTCAAGCTTGTGTTTCATTTGGTTATTGTGTTTTTTTTTGTAGCTCCTTGACCCAGTGCCCCTTTCACTTCTTATTTTCAATAAAATCTTAGTTTATGAATAATTTTAGCGCCAAAATGTATTAAGAAGACAGCTATCTCCTTTTATTCTCTTCTACTTATTCTCCTGTAACAATAAAGTTGGGTATCCAAGGTGGTCTTCCAAAAATCTTTCCAAGTGGTAGAAAACCAATGGTATCAAGATTGAGGTTAATAGGGTTTGGCTATGACATTATATCAAATGGACATTTGACCAAATGCTTCACAATCACCAAAAGCCTTGGTCTTCTACACCAAAACCCATGAATGGGGCACTTTTCCAATCCCTTTGGTATTTGATCATATTATTGGAATTTCCTTACGGAGATCAACTTTTTTTTTGCTGAATAAGCCGAAAGTCCCATTGTCAGTGATAACCTCTGCAGAGCTTCTATCTCTTATTCCTAGGCTCTCCAGGAACCCCGGGGGTTAGAAGCTCTTTCATGAAGTATGCATGCCAGTAATTCCTCAACAGAAAAGACGGATTAAAAACATAATACACAAAAGCTTGACAATAAGAACCAGTGGTACCGTGGGCTTTAAATTGCCTTTGTAGACTTTAAATTGAATGTGTTGCTTTTATGTGCACTTTTAAGACAGAAAGTCAGTAACCCCCTTAACTCTAGAATTATGTTACTTGGTCAGTCATCAAACGCCGCACATATGTTTAAAATCTATTATTATTATTTAGAAAATGGAAGACGTGCATAGGAATAGGATGGCGGCCAGCTGGCTCTTAACCGCTGTCAAAAGCTATATATGCCTAAACTGTTATTTCTGCTGTAACAACATATGTTTTTATACAGGATCGAATATCGTACGGACTGGATGGCACACTGGGGCTGGCAGCATTTCTCTTATGTGCCAAAGTAGCCCCGGGCAATTACTCTGAACTAATGCAAATGTGCTTGATTTGAGATATGTCCACATGCCAGCTTAAATTTGTTGAAAATCAGAAAAAAAAACTCTGCTCTCTACACATCTTTAAGACACCAAGTCATCGCAGTTCAAGTTTTAGTCTTTAAAGGAAACCTATGAAATGCTTTAGTCCATTGCAATGTCCCACAGACTAAATGCGCATGGACCAGGATGTTACTGAAGACTGAAGTTCTGGGTCTTTAAAAGCCAAGAGTAGAAGACAAGCCTATGTCGTTCCTTGTAAACCAACAGGAAGGCTATGACGCTCATTATTATTTACCTCTACCGTTTTAGAAATGCCTCCAATGTCCAAGGAACGTTAATGAACTCCAGGTTCCAAAGTCATCAAGAATTGTTCCTTGGAAGCTTGTACATGACCTCACCCGACGTAATCTATGTAATCTCCGTCCTAAGATTTACATTGGGAGAAATGGCAGTTATTTGGTAGACCACCATTGGTGGTCAATGGTAACATCAACATTCACAGAACTCCTTTCCAATGTCGCTCTCGTCAGTTTAGTAACCAGTATCAGGATGTCAATGATTAATGGAGACCTTCAGCTGCTGTCCTCTCAGAACTGTTTAAAGCCATCATCTGTAGGTGGACTCGTCAACATTTCCATGCAGAGGTCCATGGGTTTGCTTGGATTGGAGCTGGCAGAGGCTCTCAAAATATTACCTATATATATTTCTAATATTTTACATAAATCTCAGGGTTTTACTTCTTCTCACTCTTAAAACAGGTAGCTCCCAGCTATGGAAGAATAATTAGGAAAATGGTTCATGGAAACTTGACACCAGAGAAAGAAAGCAACGTGTTAATATCTACGTCTTTCTATCTCTCTTCCGTGCATTAAATGTATCTTCGCAATCTTGATACATTGTCTTATTGGCAATTATAGTCTTTGATGCACCAATCCAGCATCTGTATTCCTTTCCTGCGGGATTTGTAGACTGCGTTGTAATGGAACCAATCTGCTGAACGCGATCATCAGCGTCTATTGATACTTCTTTAATCTTTCAGTGCTACATGCATATTGTGTACAAATCAATCTCCTGGATCAATCGTCTTCACGTTTCTGATTTTATACTGATTGAGGTATAGCTGGATATTAATATTTAGCAGCATACCTTCCAGGTGCCTCTCTGTAGCTTGTCCAGTCCCTCTTTCCTGCCCTGATGCCCCTCTTTTCTAGGAGCTCAGAATATTTGCTGGGTATGAGGGGATCGCAGGGTTCTACAGCCCTAAATTAAATAATAAATTAAAATG
Source organism: Spea multiplicata (assembly GCA_009364415.1). Lineage (NCBI taxonomy): Eukaryota > Metazoa > Chordata > Amphibia > Anura > Pelobatidae > Spea > Spea multiplicata. The sequence goes on from VKOC01017095.1 coordinate 97,089, forward strand.
GGTAAATAAACCCCATTATTCTTCTTCTAAATGCCCCACTCAGTTACACAAATACCCAGCAATAGGGCACAAAGTTTCTGAGATACAAAGGGTTAAGGATTTGCTTGTCTGGACACGGCACGTGACTATTTGTTGTGTCACATTGGGTCATGGTTTTGCACACGTGTTGGTATTGTGTTAACATGGTGTTTGTATGTTACACTATTTCATGTGCACCCAATCCTATGTTTGCCTAATTGTTTTTGTGCTCGTTTTCCATCTGTGCCTGCGTTTAACTTTTGCGGCCCTCGCGTCTCCTTGTGTGTTGGCGTTCCAATGACATATTCCCCTCCGCACAAAAAAGTTGCCATATGTGCCCGTGTGGGCCGGATGAGGGCCTTGCCAGCAGCTTTGGCTTATGAAGGATACTCAGCCTGTGCCGGGAGGTCGAGGAAAAATATTCCTCCGATTACATGGTGTGTCAGGTTCATTAACCCCCCTACGGAGCTCATTAAAACCCAAGGCAGAGCATTCCGGCACAGTCATTAATCCTCTGTCCTCCACCCCTCGTCTGCAGGCCTTTAACCGAAGACGTCGCTGCGAGGAAGGGGGAGCGATATTGTGCCATCTGCAGCAGAGCGAAGGAGGACGGCGCGGCAAAAAAATTGAGGCCAGGAGATAGAGGGGTGCAAAGATGGTATCAGGGAGATGAATGGATGCAGAGCGAAGATGATCAGAGAATGAGGAAAACAAAAGAAAGACCAAAGAAGGTCATATGGACAGAGATATGTAAAGGGAAGAGGGTGGAAAATCGGAACGTACCGTCAGTGTCTAAATATAGAGGGAAAAAACACCCAAAGTCCTTTACATCACATACAGCGTTTCAGCCTACATAATGTTCTAGATAATGTCTAGTTCTAGTAATTTATTTGGATTATGATGTCCTACAGCAAGCGGGAATCCAGCTACATGTTGTCTATGGGCCGTTATTGACACGAATGGCAGTGGACTGAGATAGAGAACTCTGGAGACTCATGAAACTTAAGGCTAAGCTAAAAAAGGGGGCGGCGGCTTATAGAAGCAAAATGGTTCCCTCCATACAGAAGGCCCAAGAAATCAAAACAGTAAAAATATTCACCCAGCACTTATATTTCCTAAACCACTGGTTAATGAGCCCCCTTTTCACTCATCTTTAGGAATATGCGAGATTATCCAATCGCGATCTACGTTCTGCTGTCCAGCAAAGCATTATGGGTATGCACCGTTTACGCTGTATATTTTCCACTATACCATAGCTGAAAATGAGTTTCCCCGTGAACAGACACGCCAATCTTTTTATCCGAGTGATATATGCCTGTTTCTGCCCCTGTGTGTTTTTTGCTCTGCCTCTGTCCTCCTTTCCCGACAGAGTTTAATTGGGATTTTCATGGTTTCCTAATCCAGATCTGTCCGAGTTCAGTTGGTTTAATCTGAATGCTGACGTGTTACATCTGTTCCTGCAGATTGCAAGCGACGCTGCAAGGGCACCTTGTGCATAAACAAGACCCTTTAACATAGTATGGGGCTATACCCTACTGCCATGCTACCTGGGCATTTATTGTACCCTTACACCCTTTTATTGCCACCCCTCCTAATGAAAAACACCAAACTGTATCATCTCGCAAGGCATGCTATCCAGCGCTTACATTATCTATTATGCAATGGACTTAGTGACAACCCTAGAAACCAGTTGATATTTTACAACATCCATTGGAAACCCAGGATCCTAAATATGTATTTATTGGTTTTATTTTTTTTTAATATTAAAGCCTTCACTGGATTCAAATGTTAAAAAAAATGTTAACGCTAAATTTTCAAGGAAACATGTCTTCACGGGTCACCCCGAGGACCTGATGGTGTTCCTACAGACAGTGTCGTAGAAGCTTAGCTCACATGTCATCATGCTACGCATAGCCAAAGATGAGGGTGACTCGTTGTGGTTCACAAGGCTAGAATTTTGGGTGGTTGGACAATCATATGGTGACACAAGCTGAAAATGTATAATTTGGAAGTGCCAAGTGAAATGCGAGAAGAAGAACCAATGATGAAGTACAGGTGGCTTCAGCCATATTCCACTAGTCTTTGGTTGTTGGCCAAACGTTGGGGAGAGACAAGAATTTCTGGGGAATGTTATGGAAGATGTATATCGCTCTATGGACGGACATGGCAGAATACATCACTATGTGGTCTTAAACCAGGTGGGACCATTTAATTAGCAGTCAATCCCATCTGATAACCTCTAGCTGTGTAAGGTCGGAGGTCGGATGGAGAGTAATTAACAAACTGCTGTGTCTGATAAATGTATGTGTGTAGGAGGGACTCCCCTGCAAGAGTCCTTCAAAACCCCTCTTCATCAACATCTACAATTCATTAGACTTCATCCTCTGTTGATTCCGAACATATTGTGGACAATGTCACAACCCGCACACACACACGGTAACATTCCGGGGAAACAGTACGCTAATTCATTCCACGGAACTTGGTATCCGTATAAAACCCAAACTGTCACCAAACAAAGGGCTTTCAATGTCAATCTCCGATGAAGACATGTTGACAAAATCTATTTGAAGGAGCCATACGGAACCGGGGAGGCAGCAGACGACCGCAATTACAAGGACATATTGTGAGAAATGAAATTGTTTATTCTTGCAAGATAAATGTACAAAAAATGTAGAAACAAAATGATTTACAAATAGAATTTCACAGAATGTGCAAAACCCATGGGTTCCGAGTAGAACTTGGCGAAACGTTGAAAAACCCAAGGCTCAAGAATTCAACCAATTCCTGATCCACGTGAGTCTCTTAAATTGTTTTGGTGCCTCCAACCCGGCACTTTGAAGACCAACTAAATTAACTTTTTCTTATCGTTGACAAACCTACAACATTGTTACATGCTGAATAAAGAGTAGGACCAATAAAAATGGCGGACTCTCTTTTAGGTGATCGGTTTTCGTTCTCCTGCTGTAAAGACTCAAACCTTAATCAGTCGTTGGTCTTGTCTTCGATTCAGGAGCCGTATGCCTATCCCATGTATGTTTAATACCCTCACTGTATTACCCTCTACCACCTCTGCTGGGAGGCTGTTCCACTTATCTACCAACCTCTCAGTAAAGATGGCCTCTTGTCCTGAAAAAGACCTCCATCGTCTGGAATGGAACTTTTTTTTTCCTCTAAAACCAATTCTTACTCATTTTAGATCCACACCTTAATCTCATTTACCAGAATGTCACACGTATTCTAAGATGAGCCATCATGGCCGCTGATGTGCCATTGGGTCCAGTAAATTGGAGTCTTCCGGACAGCGGCAGGACAGTATAATAGTTCTAGAAGGACAAAGATGTTAATCTTCTAACCTTTTTTTAAATATAAAAATTCTGTTTTTGGGGCCAATGCATGAATTACAACATTACAAAATTATGTTTTTAGGGTGTCCCAGCACCTCAGTAATAAAGATGGACCTTTCCACCATCTTTTCACCTTAAAACAGCTTGATACATCGTTACACATCCTTCCTTTCTATTTTAAAACAATGACACCTCTCATTGTCGACGCTAATTAAAAATCACATTTAGTTTAAAAAAAAAATAACAATAAAAAAACTTTTGGGAGAAAAACACTACTTACAGATGGGTTTAAAATATATACTTAATTATTCTATTTAAAAAAGGACATATGGAGCTGGAAAAAAGAGCAGATAGCTTTAGATCCGGTGACAGGCTGTGAAAATGTAATTTGTTTACTCTGTAAAAGAGGGGTATAAACAGCATATGATTCTTATATACAATTCTTTTTTAAGGTAATATATAGAATTTTCACTAAGCTTTTTGTTTTAAATATAGAAATTACAGTATCGGTTAAAGTTAATTATCAGAAAGTAGGGAAATCAATTTTTTTTTCTGTAAGGGCAGTAAAGATGTGGAATTCGCTGTCATTCGAAGTTGAGTTGAGAAGTTTTAGCAGAGACCTTCAGACCTACTTATCTAAAATGGATTAAAATCGTGAGCACGGAATGCCACGGAAATGCTTTTATTAGGACACAGCATATTATTATTATTATTATTATTTTATTTTATTTATATAGCAACTCCTGCCGTGCTTCTTACAGTTAGTGCTTTCAGAGCGTCTGACAAAACTCGAGCTGGCGGACTAACAGGTAAAAGAAAAAAAAAATGTTGTCAAACCATCAGAAATATCAGGACGTGCTCATTTTTCTCCAGATGATGTCACTCCCACGTTCTGTGATCTGTCACCTTGGCTCCCCCTCCTGGTGACAGGCAGTACTGCAATGGGAGCGCGTTGGAGTCGTCTTTTTCAGAAAACTAATTAATTCGGCTTAATCAATATGTCGCACTCTTAACTCTAGACAAGATCGTCTTTGGCAGCCCGGAGGGAGCTTCCACATTAACTGTTTAGGATTCATATGAGTTATTTGGCTATTAAAGAGGTCGGAGAGACCAGTCGGGGTCTCACATGGGTAACAGTAAAGTCTGTATTTGATTCGCTCTCTCTCACAGTATATATTTTTAATAATTGCTCTTTTCCTGCATAAAACCCCAGATTACAGCATAAAGTCTCTGTTATCAGGCGCAGCGATGGGCTGACCACTTTGAAGACTTTTATGTGAATCACACCACAAAGTGAACAAAGTTTGTTATTATAGCGTCAAACACATGCCGACACACACACACAGATACACACATACACACACACATATATACACTCACATACATACACACATATACACAACACAGATACCCACCCCCCCAGATATACACATACGCATACATACACACACATATACACTCACACCCACATACATACTTACACCCAGACACACACATACACACACAGACACATAATCACACATACACACATATACACAACACAGAGGCACCCCCCAGATATACACATACACACACCCATACATACACACACATATACACTCACATACACACATACACACACACATACATACTCACAACCAGACACACAGACACACACACAGACACATAATCACACATACACACACATATATATACACAAACCCAGACACACACACATATATATAAATATATACATACACATATACACAAATACACAAACATATACACACATATATACACACATACACGGAAGAGGCCTCTGTGTATCATTGGTGAATTCTCTTGTGTAGAAGTAATGATTAAATGCTAATTACCTCCAATCATTAGTATTCCTAAGTGATAAATATCGCACATGGAGGTAATTTTTAAAAAAAGGCACAAAATCATAAAAATAGCTTCACACAGCACTGAACTTCACACCCAGCTTCACACAACCCAAAATGTTAGAGCTTTGCAGCGGTTATGGGTCTTAAATAAGACTTCAGTGCTATTTCAAGAGGATCTGTCACTAAATCATCGTATATTGACCTGATAATGCTAGCTCTGCCACAGGCTGCCACCGATCTCAACTTCCACAACAGTTACACCGTTACAAGCTGTGAATAGTTTTAATAAATCAAACTTAACCTCTAATCCAATACAAAATAAACAAAAAGGCCAAGGAGATTTTTTTTCTGCTGTATGGCAATAAAGCTTTTCGACCTATCAGTGCTCTCTGTTTTTGTCATATGACTTTAAAGCGTAAGAGGATTTGGAATTCCCCATTGGACCATCTTAATGACACAGCAGGCTATCAAAGTAGGTGAATGGATCCGAGAAATATTATTTATATTAGTAAACAAATTAATTGATGTTATTTAATTGTATTTAAATATTAATTAATATTAATGATTGGTTGGATTCATGGTAAAACCTCTAAGCTGACGTGAAGTCAGGCGTTCCATGTGTATGTTTGGATATAATTATCTGTCGAGACGTGGGAGTTTGGAGCTGTCTCTCCTACGCCCTGGACATATTGGACCTGAATCAGCAGAAAAGTCGCATGTCAGCTCGTGTGTGACGGGGTGGGATTCGTGCGTCTCACTTGTGACCCCCTCAACAATCAATTACAACAATCAGAAGAGCGAATCTTCAGGAGATAATTATCCAAAGACTGTACAACCTGTTCAATATCATTCCTGGAAAATCTCAGGGAAGAAAAAGTTCAATTTAAGAAATTACTCGGTAACTGCGTAATGCGTGACGTCTACGCCATCGGTACAACCAAAGATAGCAGCCCACATCTACACTACATAAGAGATCCTAGGTGGTTATTATGCTAAATCTGTGGGTCGAAATATAAAATACATAAAAATATTGATTGATATTTAGGATTAGAACTGGGGGGGAAAGTCACACTTTCCTCTAGCCGGACTTACGCAAATAAGTTGTGGCTTTTCGGAAAAGTCACAAAGAACCTTTTTAATTCCTGCATTGGCCTCTACAACTTCTTCTATGAGGCCGTGTCCCCCTTGGTAAAGTAATAAAAGCGTAATAATAATAATAATGTTTATTATCAGCATGTCGTATTGTATCGAGTTAAAGAAACTGTATTTTCAAGGGAATAACAAAAGGGTCATGTGACAAGTTTCTACAAATATGGCAGCCTTGGTTAAGAATCCAGTTGCGCCCATCACAAAGAAGCCAACGTCGCGTTGGGCTGGTAAATCGTAGGGATCTCACTAGTACTCTCGATAACGCGTCATTAAATTCTGTTTAAAGACTGTTAATGTGAAAGGAGGAGGCATGTTGTGGGTCTCTCTGGAGTGACAGAGCCAGGATATTGAAACTGGATGCTGAGAACGGACTCCCACTTCTTTTGTAGGAGGACTGGAGGAAGATGTGCTGAGGTTGGCAAGGGTGGAGAGGAGAGAACACGGAGAGGAGGGAGGTCAGAGGAGAGGTAGAGAGGGAGACGGATACATTATAGGGATTTTGGAATGTTGGAGCACTGGGAAATCTAAATTAGAGTGACGAACACAGTCCGGGAAGGAACAATGCAGTTTATTAAGATGGAAAAAGACATCTAAACGGAGAGAAGATATCTGGAGATTTTCACAGAGATTTTTAGGTGATTCGAAGGTAAGAGCTGGGAAACTGGCCTTGTTCCTGATATCTCAGTTTCTCTTACTGATACCTCCTACCTCTGTCCTTGTTACCCCAGTCCCTTTCATTCCGTTGCATCTTCAGATACCCCTCACAATTGTCAATTGTTCACCGGTCTCCACCATCTATCTCAGATAATTCTCATTCCACCATAGATGTCTCTGAAGGGGTATCAGAGACACGTTTTTGACCCTGCGTACTCTCAATTTACCCCTCTCTCCACCATCTTTCTTTATAATAGCCCTCTGTTCACTAAATACCCCGGTTTTTGTAATACTCTCCTCAACAGTACTTTTTCTAAAAATCTCTTGTCCACACTTCTCTCTGATATTCCAATATCCGATATCTCATCCTCACTCTCTCTGACACCATGGCCCCTCTTGCCTCTGCCCCATTAACCTGCTGTGTGTGGATAGTGATTTTCAGGTGTGTTTCGCAGTCGGTAACCTCTCGGGGGGGGGCATGGAGTCCATGATGATTACCCTCAGCTGCTGTCTGTGGATCTTCATACAGGGTAGGCATCTGCAAACCTTCAATTTTTTTTGTAAGAACGTTCAATTAGTATTGGAATTAGCTGTCGGATAGTAATAGGAGCTCGCAATCTTGCAATGGAGTATAACCATCACAGTTTTGTCCCACTTAGGTGTTTTTGGAGTGGAGCAGGCTTTCCGCGTCCAACCGGATGATGTCACCGCCGTAGCTGGATCCAAGGCGATACTGCGCTGTGAAGTGGAGCACGCATCGGGCCTTGTGCAATGGGTTCAAAACGGACTCCTTCTAGGACCAGACAGGAACATTCCTGGGTTCCCCCGCTACACGATGACCGGAAACCCACAGAAAGGTGTGTGTGTGTGCGTGTGTGTCGGGATAATTATTAATGGAGATCACATGGAGATTTCTTCCATTTAAGAGAATTTCAGGGCTTCTTTGGATATTTAGGAAATGCTTGATGACTGGTGTGTTGGATTAGAAGTTTCCTGCTCTCACCCTAAATTTACACAAACGTTTGTGAATGTCATACATGTTTACTGACTCCTCAGGTGAATACAATCTTCACATAGAGCGTTGCGAGCTGTCTGATGACACCGAGTATCACTGTCAGGTGGGAAGGTCGGAGGTCAGCCACGGGATGATATCACGCAAAGCCCTTCTCACCATCCTGAGTAAGGAACCTCTACTGAGCATGAGTTTAGACAAAGGTCCTAGTGTTAAAATCTTTTTTCAGAAGTGTTGACTGTCTTCTCCAATTATATCAGTCCATTTATATGTTGTGATAACATTTGCCCCTCTTTACCCCTCGCCTTCTCTAGTTCCCCCCCAAGTACCACATTTTCTGGAGCATGTAGCGGGCAGTACCGTTACTTGGGTATTTGGTGTAGAGTATCCGGTGAGCTGTGGTGCTCTTGATGCCAAACCAGCTGCCGTCTTGACCATCACTAAAAGTAAGTGAAGGAACTCAACAAGACCATCGAGCATTTTAACCGATAAATGATTCTTTATGCCCATCACTTGGGAATGATCTGTGTCTTGTACAGATGGAGTAGAAGTTACTGGAGAATCGACCACTTCTCCTGGGTCCACTGAGAAGCTGGAGAGCACACAGATTGCGGTAAAGTGAGTAAAACCACCGGATGGAGATGACAAATATTTACTGTTTAAGTGGTGAAATTACCCAATATCAGTATTTGGGAAAAGCTATTGTTTTTTTTTTTAAATTACCTGGAAAATGAAACAATGTAACAGGATCCATCCATCTTTCTGTTGTCTGCACTTTTAGGGTCACCCCACAGAGCACCGATAACGGGAGACTGCTGACATGCTCTGCCCTCAATCCGGCTCTCACAGCCCCATTAACGGCGAGCTTCACCATGAACGTGCTATGTAAGATAATCAGAAATTATACCCGCCTATGCCTGATTGTAACAGCGCTACGGAATCCGACGGCGCTATATAAATAAATGTAACGTAATGTCCAATGCTATGGACCACCCTATTATACGCATGCCCCCTTAATATTCACAAACCTGTACTGTTCCGCCACCTATTTATATTACCGGTATTTATTATTTATATTATTTTGTTTCCTTCTTTACCCCTCCAATCTTTTAGTTCCCCCCAATACCCCCATTATTGAAGGGTACAGTGGTCCTACAGTGAAAGCCGGAGAGACTCTGAAACTTATATGCATCTCACGAAGTGGAAATCCATTGGCGACGTTGCAATGGTCAAAGGTGAGTTTCCAGGAAGGTCCGCTGCCCGACCTGCTCTGATCCTATCATTACCAAGAGCAGTTCGAGCAGATCTTTATCGCAACTGTTACATTGTATACACGTCACAATAATGTATCTAAAACATAAGAATTAATAGAGCACCATTTTTAGTTTAAAACGCTATCTACCAGTAATGTTCTTACTTTATCCTGCCCAGGAAAATTTCCATCTGGCCTTAATTGGTATTGATTTTTCTTAATTCAATTTCAAAACTTTTGGCTGACTTGGCTCCTCATCTCTCCATGACTCAAAAAGCATCTGACACGTAGGTGTAGATTTAAAATCCAAAGACCTTAAGAAAATAGGTGACTGCGACTGTTTCCAGTTGCCCTCCATGTGTCCAACCACTACCCATGGTGGTCCTAAGAAACATGATTGTGTAGACAGGAACCTAGTCTTCCTTCCAGGTATCTGCCGCGGAATCTCTACTTATTTTTGTGTAACAATGTATCACTAGTAGAACACCTTTGCGTGGATCGAGGAGGTGTCTGATCTGTTATTTTACGGTTGTTTATATTAACCTCTGTAGAATGATGAGGTTGTTTCCACTCGTTGGGAAACAGATGCTTTGACCCAGTCGTCCCGAAGTCATCTCACCCTCGTTATTGCACCCGAAGACAACATGGCTGTTGTGACATGCGAGGCAATGAACCACGTCACGCCACAAGCCCTGAGAACCAGCATCGTGTTGGATGTTGTGTGTGAGTCTTTCCTCCTTGAAACTTAGTCTTCTGGACTAATCGGATTGTAACTGGTCCAGTTTTTTTTCCTTCCTTCACTATTAATTTATTATTGGTTTCTTTGTCCTACTGCAGTTCCCCCTACCCAAGTAACCGTCCTTGGATCATCTTCTGCGAAGGAGAACTCATCTCTGTCCTTCTCCTGTTTCACCACACCTAGTAAACCCCCCGTACAGATCCGCTGGTGGCTGGGCCATAAGGAGCTAGTGGAAGCTGTGGTCACCTTAACAGATGTTGGTATCTCCCTATGCAATATGATACATTAGAATGGGTCAGTATGGATAGATTTTTACATCATGCTTTTCATAAATTGCTTTTTTTTTCGTAAGGGAGCGCATGGAGGAAAAGTGACCATGTCGAACATTACCATAGTAGCTTTGAGAACCCAAGATGGAATGGCTTTAACCTGTGAAGCCTTCAATGAAGCGATACCAAGCACTGCCTCCAAAAGCATCAACCTCAACGTACAATGTGAGGAAAGGCAGGGGAACATTAAAAAAAAAATGTTTTTTAGCCTTTAAAATTATACAAAACTACTAATATATTTTATTTGACTCATTTGTTCCTCAGACCCACCCCAGAAGCTCTGGATAGATGTTCCTCCGCCAGAGAAACGTTTTCGGGCAGGAACCCCTGTGAAATTAACTTGTTTCTGCAGCGGAGGGAACCCCAAACCCTACCTCAGCTGGACAAAGGTCAGGTGCAAAATTAAAAGTCCGTCAGACTCAAATTTCCTTAAAATCTTCCCTTTCACTGGGTCCTCACCGTTAACATTATTTTTTTAAATAAAAAGATCTCTAAAAACATTCTCTTTGTAATGTATTCTTAGACGGAGGAGACCGTAAAAGAAATGAAACGATGGTCCATCATGCTTGAGATACCTTGTATTGTTTTAAAATTACACTTTTTATAATATGTTTCTATCAGGACAATAAAAGTGTCAAGGATGCGGTCGTGGCCTCCGCGGGGAAGATCACCTCTCGAGAGATTACCGTCGTCACCGTGCCGAGTGACAACCAAGCCACGTATAGATGTGACGCCAGCTATGATGGGAAAGCAGTCCTGAAGGAAACAACAAAGCTACACGTTCAGTGTGAGTGAGTCCTGGAGCTACTAACTGAGTGGTTGGCAACTCCAAGACCTGGGTGACCACGGTGGTAGGACGGACACTGTGCCTGGTGAAATGAGGGTTCCTTTCTCAATGTCCACATCTTTCTTGGTTCCATCATTACCTATTCTATTCTGTCTTGTTTATCTGGCTGTGTTTATCTCATTCTCTGTACCCCATGTCTTTACCCAGCTTCATAACCCCTCTTGCCCCATCAAACCCTTTTGTTTGTGGCCATTGTGTCTTCTTATCGTGTAGTTCCGCCAATCGATGTGAAAATAACCAGCAATGCCAAGGAGTTCAAGCGTGGGAGCACCATAACACTAAACTGTGTCACCGGCAGCAGTAATCCTGTTGCCACCATCTCCTGGGTGAAGGATGGAAAACAGTAAGTAAGGGTTTTACTGGTATTAGAAGCCAACGTGTAATAAACATACACATGGTCGTTATTCTAAGGCTGTGTTACATATTTAGATGCTTAGAGCATTTGGTCCAGAACCACCTGTATGCTACAGAATCTGTAGACTTTGGAGGCCGGGTACAGATGATGGAACACGCATCTGGTCCATGGGCTTCTAGTTCAAGAATGTGAAAAGTCATAATGTAGGGGCTTTATCCACTCCATGTGTTATGGAAAAACTATTTTAAGGGGTGAGAGGCAGGGGTACTATTTTTTCCAGAGACTGTGATGAAGAATAGATCCAGAAAAACTGTGAAGATTTTGTTTGCAGGTTGGTTGGACAGAACCTGGGGATGAGGCCGTCATTATATAATGGAATGTCCAGCTCCAGTCGCATCACGTTCCCCGCCGTCTCCACAGACCATGCAAAACGCATTGCATGTGAGGCTTACAGCAGCGTCCTGAACGAGGGAGTTAACACCTTTTACAAACTCAACATCTTGTGTGGGTATTCCTACCTATTAATCCGCTAGAGAAGATGCTTTTTGTCGGTTGAAGTTGGAACCCATGCACCCTTTGGTTATGTTGACCTCAATTGGGTCCTGAATGATCTCCTTTTTTCCAGTTCCCCCTGAATTCAAAGACGAGCAGCCAAGGTTGGTCCAAGCTGTGGAGCACGGAGGTGCCCTCATCCCCCTACACATCAGAGCCAACCCTCCGGTGACTTCCTACAGATGGAGCCTTGGGCCAGTGAAATTAACTGGAGGTGAGAATAGCATATGGAACAATATGGTGAATGGTGGAATGGGTAGGAGAACATGGAAGCCTCAAGGGCCTTCTGTTAACTTACCAGCATCTATGGTGCTGGTAAGACGCCGCCATTTAAAATATTCCTGATAAATCATTAAATTAATAGGATACATTGTATCCTCTACTGGGAAGTCCAGTTTGTAAACGGATGTTACTCTGCTACATTCTGATGTACGGTTTCAATGTATATGTGTAAATTATGAAGACTTGTATCCTTCTTTTCCTGGTGTAGAAGGAGCTTACAGACATCACTTACGAGGGGAAGGAAATCTTGAGATTTGGAACGTGAGCCGGACCGACAGCGGCGATTATAACATAACCTGTGAAAACGCAGAGGGGAACAACAGTATGATCGTTCGATTGGATGTGCAGTGTAAGTGGTACTACGGCAAATTAATTAATTAAGTAGATCACAGTGTGTGGTTCCGTCAACTGATACAGTGACAGCGTTGGTCAACAACACAATTAAATACAATGTTTTATTATATATATGTTCTAAAACATTTACAAAACTAAAATCTATATCAATTTACTATTATTTGAGACTTTAGAGACTTTAGTGTATAATATTCTTGTTGTAGACTGATTTTCAGGGGTAATGTTCCTCCATAGGGTCAAGCTAACCATCTGGATGGAAATTTCTTATTTGTACATAGACTTTGACCTTATCCATCTACACCAAATACAGGCGGGCCAGGAGAGAGTCATAAAATGCAGTATTTTAAGATAATTACTGTATAGAGACACTATCCTAAACTTTCTACTGACACCATCTTAGATGCACCATCCATTCGCAGTCTTGGTGACCCCACAGAGGTGGACATAGGAAAAACCGCAGAGATCGTGTGTACGGCTGATGCGAATCCCGTGACAGATACAATGTTTCAGTGGAGATGGCTGGTTTGGAATTTATTCTTATACTTTGTTGTATTTGTAACAATGTATCCATAAGTTATTCAGTTCCCCCTCATCTGTCTCTATGTCCTGTCCCTCTCCTGCTCTGTCACACCTTTATACCCCAGAGGCCATGTAATGAGAGTTTGGTTGGTTGGGGAGGTTCTTTTATGACAGCCCTTGGGAATGCAAAATACATTGTAATATTATTTTCTTTAAGCACCATAAACGGAACATTGTCTTCAACATTACACACATAAGATACAATACATTAGGTGGGTTACAGATCCAACGTTTCACTGTTTCACTAAGACGTTGTTCTTGTAGGGCGAGGAGGAGAGGGATCTCTCAGCTTTGGAACGCAAAGTCAGCGGTCTCACTGGCCGTCTATTAATTGCAGAAGCCAAGAGATCCGACGCAGGCCGTTATGAGTGCATTGTGGACAATGGAATCCCTCCACCGGCCAAAGCTGATGCTCGCCTGGTTGTTCGATGTATGTAAGACTGGGTTAGGTAAAATATTTAAGGGAGTCCCAGTAAGGTTCAGGAGACACAAGAGAAGCAAGGAATGTTAGACAATCCAATAGGAGACATGAGTCTCATCCCTGATTTGGAGCACTGAGTTACGATAACAGATTAAGTCAATAATAGCAGATAGATAGAGGCTAAATACTCAATAGAACTTGTCGGTTAATTACTGGTAACATTGTCCTTCTTCTTCGTGTGGCCGCAGTTAAGCCAGAGATCCAGAAGGGGGTGCACCTGAGCAAAGTGGCCGTGTCTGGGGACGGGAAGAACACAGCAGGCCTTGTCTGTAAAGCCGAGGGGATCCCAAATGTGGCTTTTAGCTGGGCAAAAAATGGAGTGTCTTTGGATCTCAAAAATCCCAGGTGACTCTTTTGTGCATTTCTCACTTTACGGTTAAAAGTTTCCTCTTTCTTTGGAGTCCGTTCAACTCTCCATGGAACCCGGCACAAGTAATATGAAATGGTGTATTAGTTAACATAAAAATAACTATTATATGAACTATGAAGGAGATCTGAGGTCCTACTGCCTCCCTTCACTGATGGCCGTCTCGTTCTTTTCTTATATTCCGCTGCTCTTTCAGGTATTCAGAGAAGACCCTTCACGAGACGTGGATTCACACCAGCACTTTGGTCATCGCCAATGTGAGCGCCGTTCATGATTACGCTCTCTTTACATGCACGGCGACCAACGCCCTCGGGGTCGACAGCTTCTCCATTCAGCTCGTCAGCACCAGTAAGAGCGGACGTTAGATCAGGGAACTTTAATTGAGTCAATGGGTGTCGTTCCTGGTTCCGGATAATGACATTGATCATCTCACATATCTCTGTGTCTTATTTTGTCTTATTTGTTGTTTTTTTTTAGGTCGGCCGGACCCTCCTCATGGTCTAAAAGTCGTTGGCTTCACACATAATTCGGTGACACTTGGGTGGAACCCAGGCTTTGATGGGGGAGAAAAGCAACAATTTCGGGTCCGGTGAGTTTCTTCCTGGAACAATATTTCAGGTTTAAAGTAATTATTACCATAACCCTGAAAATACTTCTTAATTATTTCTACTTGACCTTCCAGCTCAACCTTAAGAAGAATGAACCAACTCTCCTGCTCTTACTATACAGAACCCTTTACCCATAAAATGTCCTCTTCTCTCATTATGTTTCCTTTGTGGGTAATTTATGGGGTGTTTGTTTTAGGTACCGATGGCCAGGAGCTGACAGCTACATGTATGTGGATGTTTTCCCACCCCAGGCGACGGTCTTCACACTCTCCGGGCTAAAAGGCTTAACGACCTATAACTTCTCGGTGAACTCGGTCAATGTATTGGGGGACAGCGACTATGCAGACAACGGGGCCGTGATTAGCGTCACCACACAAGGTTATTAACTAGGTTGTGATATTCCAATGACAGGTGGCACATAGTCGTCCACCCACTGTTACATGTGGCGAAAGATCATGATAACATGTAACATGTATGTGATACTCTCTTACAGATGATCACAAAATAGTGATCCCCGCACCTAAACCATCAGTGGCACCACCGGAAGGTAAGATAAAGAAGAAAAGTTGGGTTGATATTAAGTATCAAAGTAGAGTATCACGTGACTCTCAGTAAAGTCTGATTATTGTCAAATAACAATATTATTTTTCTTTTTCTTGGAAGCCCAATCTTCTATTCCGATGCTCATCATAGCGGCCGTGTGTGTCGGGGTAGCAGCCCTACTAATGTCGAACGGTGCGTTTATCTGCTGCCTGGTAAAGAGACACCGAGCAAAACTACAAGCAGGTAATAAACCGACAGATCTGTCGGGTTTCTAAGGGGTAGTTTGTGGATTTATAACACTGCAATCACCCCTCAGACAATTACAAGTCACAAAAGAGTCAGGGCCACAAACTCCCTGTTCACTCCCAGAGACGATGACAAGGTCAGAATTCTATGCTTCCAATTTGGATACATTAATATTCCCGTCCGTTCCACGCGCTGGGTATATATCTAACCCTCACCTACAATCACCACACTTTGGTGAGAAGTCTTCCCCCTGCAGGGATGTCTTTATGAATTATCATTTTGGTGCTTCTTACAGGGGATGGAGTAAAGAAGGAAGATAGGTGAGTTATAACACTTAATTAAGATTTCTTCTCTTATTTCATCTGCGTCCGTCTGCATGTCTCCCTGTAATCAATGACTTCAATTCTTATAACCCCCAAACAGCCTTTATACGGCTACATTCACAGTAACGGTTGGCTACTAGGTTTATGGTTATTAGAACAGTCAGGTTTGTCTTTATTTACCCAAATTTGTGTGTTCTTGTGTGTCTATCACAGTGGACCTAAGGCTCTCAATGAGTACGGTGATGGGGAATTGATCAACACCCACGCCAAGAAGACCCTGCTGATAGACAGCGCGTCAGAGACGGGTTCCAGCACATACCAGGTGAGATGGGGAACCGTGCTGGAACCTTAGCTTTCATCCTCAATTCATTTGGAGTTAAGACTTAACCCTGGTTAATTCATCTTCCTCACAGGAGAGCACCTCAGAGTCTGGACTGTATTACTACCCAGGTCGGGATTACTGGCCGACTCTTTCCCCTCACTATGAGAGCGCCGAGAGGGAGGACCCCGGACCCCATGGCTGGCCAGGTATGTGAAGCTTGCAAATCCACCAAATAATAGGACGCTGTTACTATTCCATTAATGGAAGATCACTAAATAAATACGACATTTAGAAATATGTTTTTTTAATTTTTACTTTTTATCCAAGAGGGTGACTATGAGGATTGGGTTGCATCCAGGAATGCGCATGAGTACGAAGAAGTGGGACCGGATTACTCCTCCCGGACCCAATGGCAGCTCGGAGGCCTTGTGAGTCACACAATCTCTACGGTTACATTGTAACAGCTCACCGTTCTTTTACAGATCATGTACCGCTCAGCCAATCATTACTGTTCTCATCTTCTAACCCCAACAGGCCAATCACAGACAGGAGAACCCATGGGCAGAATACCAAGGTCCAATGAGGATTTACGACGAAGCAGACGTAGCCATGTCTGCAACGTATGAGACCCCTTATGGACATCAGGGGCATTTAGTATGATAGGTGATACGGCTTTCCCCCCACAATCTCCAACCAGCGAGCTCCAAAGGCTGACGAGCCAACAATTAGAAATTAAATAAATGTTTTTAAAATGTATTTCTATTGTTTGCATTTTCTGAGAGGTCTGTGCCGCATGTTCCTAAGGTGCGCCAGGTCACTTCTGGGGTCAAACCTGAGAGGGGTATCAGTTGGATGCCCCCCACATGTCTCTTGTCCTTGTATGAAGTAATTAAGTTTAATTCTTGTCACCTGGCCTTCTTGGCATCAGATTTGTTACCATTTATTTACATTTATACCAATTTTAATTATTTTAATTATTTAATTGTAATTATTTCCGGCACCAAGGTGCAAGGGCGTGGTGGTTAATATATCGAGCGACTTAATTGTAGACAAAAGTACATAGATTTGCCAACCAACGTCATTCACAGTAATTAAATATCAATTCATGATTAAATCCATCCTCAGGCAACATCGTTAACATTTTGTATTTTTTTATGAGACTTTTTTTTACAGCTTACGCTACCCCTGTAGGCATGCAGTCTCCTCAATACCCTCGAGATGGCGCTATGTTCATAATAATCCTTTTCTAATCGTCCCAATAATATTTTTTAAAATAATTTTTAAATATTTGCACTCATTAAAATGGGATCATTTTGTGTTAATGTTTAGGTAAATCTGAAAATAAATTTCTCTTAATAGTATGAATTTTCCGTATATTTGCCAAAAAAAAACCTTTTTATAAAATATAAAGTATATAAAAATGCATTGAAACATAAAAAAGATATCAGAACATCTTTATTTGCATTGAAAATTGAGGTTTTTAAAATTCATTTCATTTTTGTATTTTACCCGATCCTCTTTTTAATACAAAATAACATTCAAAAAAACCACCATAAATTAAATAAATAAAGGGCCAGAGGACTTGTTAGATGCATAAAAAAACTTTTTAAAAAAGTCCAGTTTGTTAAAAATAAATCACAGTTTTCACTTTTTTAAGTAAAAAAAAATTGACAGTTTATGGGAGGTGCAAATAAAATCTGGCTGAAGAAAATGTTCTTGAAATAGCCCGTTTTTTGCTAAAATTTACTAATCAAACAGTGAATCTTTAATATCCTGTAAAAATGGTAAATAGCAAGAGAAATTTGCTATTTTTTGGCACTTTTTTTTAAACCAGCGTCTGCACAAGGATTTAGGAGGGTTCTTATATCGGGTTGATAAACCTCTCCCTTCCTGCTCGCTCTACACGTTCTTAGACCAATGTGGTCCATAATAAATTAATAAGTGATCCATTTCATGGAAATGATAAAAAAAAAACTGGACCAAGGTTTCTAAAAAGAGAACTTAGAACCAGCTGTGGAGTCTACAGAAAATGTGGACCTCCAGCTTCTGTGAAGGCCAACGCAAAGCTGACCCAAATAGCCGATTATAAGAAAGGGTCATTAATATTATTAACTCATTATTATTAGTAATATTTAGGTTCATTGGAAATTAGATCGCCAAAGACTAATGGGCACTATGACCACTACCCACCGAGACGCCAAGAGCTGTTCTTCTCAGGTCATCGGTTATGGGAGATGGGTGCTGCTATCACACAAACGCAGCCTGTCGTTGGTCCAAAGGTCTAAGGTTTTTGGCCTACATCAAGGGTGTCCAACCTGAGGCCCTCCCGCTGCTGCAGGACTACATCTCCCATACTCCTCTATCAGCCATTGAGCTGAAAGAGCATTATGGGAGATGTAGTCCTGCAGCAGCTGGAGGGCTGCAGGTTGGACACCCCTGGCCTACAAGGCCAGGATGGAGGGCGACATGAGTTATTTTGGATAAAACAAAATAGGTGAATGTCCAGCAGAGAAGAGGTTAACAGTTTCACAGAAACCAGGAATCGCAATATATATATATGGTAAGAGTTAGTACCATGGAATGATTCAGGGACCCCCTGGACATCTCTGCCCAGAAGTGGTTTAAGTTCACCTATTTAACATTTTGAGTGCCAGAAAAATAAGGTAAGCTATGTTTTGCCCTTTCTCTGTCACTCAAGGGGTTAAATCCAAAAATCATTAAGGACAAGGTGCTCCATTAGGAGATACGTGATCCTTCCACCGGTGGAAGGATGTTGACTCGGGACTTTGAGAAGTAGTCCGGATCTGTTCGGTTCCTATAAGGAAAATGATGATGATGATGACTGGCGGCTCGATGACATCACACGCCTGCGCTTCAACAAAAGCTTTATCTGCGGAAAGAATAAGGTCTATTAACAGCAATAAAAAGCAAGACGGCCCAATTAATTAACAAAATATTCTATTATCTGCCGTATAGGAGCATGAAATACATATAATTTTACGTTTACACGAACACCAAGGAATGTTGGATAAACCACAAATATGCTATAAATCCCAAGTGCCCCTGTTTAGCTTGTCCAGTCCCTCCTTGGTCCTCAATACATTATTCATCGTCCAAAGGCTCTGCTCGGTTACTTAAATGGGTAGCAATAGGCCACAAAGAACTTGGTGCTTTATACCTGCTCGGAGTACTCTCCGGGAGACACCAGGTGAGCGGGCTGCTCGTTCTCCAGGTTTCGAGCGCTGGGGTCTCCTCCAGAACAGAGCAGAAGCTGGATCAGATACTCAGTGGATCGTACCGGAGGGAGGGCGGCTGCCATGTGAAGGGCTGTGTTTCCATGAGCCTGGCACAAAAAGGGGAGACGCATCACTCACTGACCAAAGCATGGCACTGATTGCAAAACTTGCTCCATGTTGAGGGGACGGAGAGGCGAGAGTCACCTTCATGTTGATAAAGCCGGGCAGGTCAGCGTGGGGCAGGTCTAAGATAAACTTCACCAAGGGGATGTTT
Organism: Spea multiplicata; assembly: GCA_009364415.1. NCBI lineage: Eukaryota > Metazoa > Chordata > Amphibia > Anura > Pelobatidae > Spea > Spea multiplicata. Next base: position 116,820 of record VKOC01017095.1, read on the forward strand.
CCGGCTTGCACTGCCAGGTGTAGGATTGTTTTATTGCTCTTGATATCCTGTTAGAGAGACTGGGTTTCAGTCACAAGTTTCTCCTGGTTCATACAATACATTATGCCTGTTCTGCCCCATGGCACCATGATTACCACTCACCTGACTGGTGCAGTTGGCACCCAGTTGCAGAAGGAGTTGGACACAGGTCAAGGTCTCTTGTTCCTGCTGTTGGGTTTCGGAGGTTGGGTGGGTTATTCGGCTGGTATAGGCAGCGTTGTGGCAAATAACAGCGCAGTGAAGAGGGGTCAGACCTGGACAGAAGAGGGAGAACCAAAGTTACCCCAAGTATAGTCAAGAACCATTGTTATCTTCAGAAATGGCAGTAACAATGGGCCACTCCTAGTGTAGGCAACTGCCCATCACCTGCTCAAATTCTGATTTATTTGATTGGGATGCGTCAATTAGGGCATAAAGTGGGCAAATCAGACAACTTTGGGTGAAGGTGACCTTTATGCATCATCATCATCATCGCTGCTAAGTTTCCAACTTCCAATACCTTTTATACAATACACTGACCAAACACAAAAGACTTCTCCGTTTCCCTTAAACCTCGCCACAATGTATCAGAGATAAATGGGCTCCTTTCTCACCATCATAGTTTCGAGCCTCCACGTCAATATTTAGTTGATGCTGAAGAGATAGAAGCACCTAAATACCAAGGAAAGACGGAACTAACATTAGATTCATAGCTTGTATAACCGTCAACGTCTTGACTGGTTCTAAGTAGGACTATTCACTAACCCAGCCAGTAGTTTGTTAGGAATTGCGATACATTATTTGGAATGTGGGACGTTAATTCGAGAGCCACAAACTCACCTTCAATATGTTGGACAGTCCATAGGTACCAGCAACGTGAAGCGCGGTCTGCCCGTTCTTGTCCGAAGCGTTTACATCAGCGCCGAGCATAATGAGGTCACATACAATGTGAGGCTGATTGGCTGCCACCGCGACTAGTAAAGGAGACTGCCAATCGGAAAGAAGGAAAGTTACACAAAAATGAAACCACCAAAAAACGTGACGCTAAAAAAATGTAACAGGATTTTAAAATACATCTCATACTTTAACCAATGGGTGAAGAGCTGTCAAAGATTTGGAGTCAAGATAAACACAACCTACGACGCAGGCAACGGCAGGGAATATGATGGGTTAATTTGTCTACAAGAGGAAGTGATCGTCATGGAGACCAGAAGTTTCCGCTTGTGGCTGAGTGTCACAGGACGGCGAGGACTGCTGCGTAACCGGTGTTTAAATCATCAGATTTCCATGCGGGGAAGGATTTATATATTGTGGTCATTATTGAACAAATTGCATTTTTTTAAAAAAAACATATATATATTTTTCTTCTGGGAATAAACGTCACTCAGAGTTGGGTCCTACTACATCATTATTCGGCCCTTCCATGAAGTCATAACTCCAGGGTTTTTTAATAATGTCCTTTAGTGGACCCATTCACGTTGCATAGTGGCCACCATTCTGTCTCTGGTGTCAGGGTGAAATTTGTTGATGATGTCATATGTGGCAATGTGATGTTACACCAAATAATACGCCTGTAATCCCCTTGCTTTGTCTGACTTGGACATGGAAATGGATATGGAATGGAAGCCAACTGGGGTATTGGAAGGGGCCGCCTTATTGATATATCTATTTGGCTGCTGACATTTTTAGCTACTGAGAGAGGATATTACCTTCCCATTGTGCTCCTTGGCGTCTAGACGACCATAGTGCAAATACTGCTCGGCCACTGCGTAAGAGAGAGCCCGTAGACCCTTTGCAGCATAAAGATGAAGGATTCTGCAGGTGAGAAGAAAGCCATGAGTTTGATGGTTAGAATCTTGAACCATTCACCACTGAGAGAATGGTCCTTCCGATATACCCCTTCTCTGTTGCCCTCCTTTCCCCTCTTTGCTCTCCCATAAGAAAAGTTAATGAATGCCATGTTGACCAAGTTTGGACCATGGACCACCATTTTCAGGAAATAAAGCTCTTTATTGATTGTCACCGTCACAAGTAGAGACTTACGTATCTCCATCCTCATCACGCAGGAGTAGCTGTTCTGGGCTCAATCTTTGAATCTCGGCTCTGGCCTCTTCCAGGTCCATTGGGATCATGTCTGGAACCACAGACCCCGACATCCTCAGGAAAGACTCGGTTCCCGCTGCTGAACACATTCCTGGATTGATTTCCACCCAGGAAGGTGCATGGCTGAAGGAGCCGATATAGGAACCAGGTGACACCACCTGAAACAGTAGATAATTACTGCTTGATTGGTTGACATCTCATGGCAGACAAGTTCTGGATCATTAGCTGCATGCCGGAACATCTCACCCCAAGGTTGGCATCCAGGTTTCGAGTCTCAGTTCTCTCTGTTGCATATCGCTCCCCCTGGCTATACAACGCGGCAGATCCGGTTGGGTAGATACCCTCATGGACAGGGTAGGTATACTGAGGAGCAAGTCTTTGGTATGGATGGATGTCATCTGGTTGTTGGTCGTGAAGATGGACAAAGGATGCAGAACCCACTGCGCCTACAAAACGGCAAATAAAGATTATAGGTAACAAGTCTTTCTGCATTAAGAGAATCTATTTTATTCTTAATCCTCAAAACATTATCATTAAATTATTAACATTTTTACCACTTTATTATTGTAGATCACCACCATCCCGCCATCAGAATTGTTGCTTTTTTTGTTGTTGTTGTAAAAGTCTTAGATAATTAAAAAGGATTTATAAAGTTCCCCCAAAGGAGCCAAAGAGAAAGCATTCAGACAGCGATAACTCAGAAACACACCTGATTCTTGATTGAATTCCAGCAGAGATGCAGAATCCTTGAAAAAGAAGCACAAAAATATCTTTTATTTCTAATAAAATATACATCCAAGACACAAAACAACAATTAAAAAGAATATTAGGTGGCAGCTGGCCTTAAAGTGGCAGGGCCACCTCGTCATCACCACCCCAGACCTGTTGGATCCTTATGGGACTCTTTCTTTATGAATGTTGGTCCACTAAAGAGGATCACAACTGTCTTTAAGTCAAATACGTCAATAATTACAAGTGAACGGCAGGTTGTATCTCCCATGCTTTGCTCTTCTTGTGTCTCACCTGACTCGCCTTATGCTTGCGTTTGCGTTCCAATAGTTCTTTGACAGTTTGGGGTGGAGGACAATACGGCCTACAGTCTGAGAGAGGGGGAGAGAGACGAAGAACGTTTAAAGAATGGAAAAATCTTCAAAAAGGTTGGTTTTTTTTTGGTCTGTCTTCATCAGGATCGGTGAGAGATTATGGACCTCTTGGAGAAGCTGAACTCAATGGACTTCTGCTGTTTTGTTGTTAAACCTACAAATGTAACTGTATCATCCGAAAAGGAACAATCATTAAACACCAACTACAAAGTAGCTCAATATCGGAATCATCTGGTTCATTGTAGCTATACGTCATCATCCCTAATTCTAGTTGGGCTGTAATGGATCACGAGTCAAACCAAAAACCATTCTTCAGTTAATTACTTTTATTTTGTAATTAGCTATTGACCCAAAAAAACTCTTTTTATATAAAGCGTGGGGCAGATTCCGCAGCGCTGACACCAATGGCTCAGCTTGAGGGAGATCGAACCGTGAGAAATATCCTCTCGGAGCTTCTAGAGCTTAGAGGGTTCTTGTGAACTTGAGTTTCGTAGAGTAATTCAGCTGTGTCCATTGCGGGTCTGAGTGGGACGTTCACGCAGATGTCACACTCGGTAAAGAGAAGTGGTGTAAGCGTGGGTGTGTGGCTGTGTGAGTCCCAAACCTGAGCAGGAATCCCCGCGTGTGATTCAGTGTTTTGGAAATCCACAGAACGGTGTTTACTAGTTTATGACTGGTTGATGACATCATAGTCAGTAAAAACCTGTAAACATTTCAGCTATCGATAAATTAGATTGATTGGTGAGCACTAGGTGTCCATTTTTTTTTGACCACCATTCTCACGCTTAGACAGGGTGGTGGGGAAGAAATGATACCTATGTTTACACACAGGCCAAGAGCTCATGTTATGGGCCACAGGTAGATTCAAAATGTTTGAACGGGGATCGATATGAAAAGCTAAATCCAAAATATATCATAAGGGGTATCCCCTTTAAACCTTCTGTCTCGGGGCTTCTCCCTCAAACACCCCAACTCATTGTTTTTTTGTTGTGTACGGTAAAGATTTGATCATTCATTGAAAGGGAAATCCCATCTGCTGTCACTTCTGTTTAATAAATACGGGCAGAGGGAATCCCCAGATATCTCGCTTTGTGCTCTGGCACTTCCCGTGACCTAAAGTATTGTCTGACTCAATTATATAATTATATATCTGCACAGAGATGGGGTATTTACATATGGTGTATTTTTAATCAAAACCTACCCCCATGCCCCCCATTTCCTTCTAAAGCCCCGCTCTCTTCCATTGATTCCCTTATTTCCTTCCCTGATACTTCTCTCCTCCCCCGATGCCCCAGCTCTCTCCTTTCCTGATGCCCCGCTCTCTCCTCCCCTGATG
>VKOC01017096.1:0-14681 GCA_009364415.1 Spea multiplicata
GATATGGTACCAAAGCCCACCTAGGACTTTCCTTCACCTAGAGGTGAAGGAAAGCGATTTGGAGGCACTGGCAGAAAGCGCAGCCTCTCTTATCCATAGCCATGTCGAATAAGGAACACATTTTGTTTCTGACGCTGGATCTCGTTTGAAAAAGTGTTACATTCTTCACGCTAGCGACTTTAGAATGAACGGCTGGAACTTTTTTGGTCCCGTGCAATATTCTTCTCGATTTGCCCCTTTTGTGACCTCGGCTGAAAATGTTTTTCTTCCTGTTTACCCGCTACACCTACATCTGCAATAAAAGCACCCTCAGCTCCCAGCAGTTTATAAATTGCTTTGCTGTTATTGATTGTCTGGATTTTTGTATGTCTCGATATCCTCCTCATTGTGACTCCAAATGATTTCGCGAGGAACTTGACCTCTGCTCTGCCATTTGATGATGTGCTTTTATAATCTTTCACGTTTCTCATATGGGTTATTGTTAAGGTTTATACCAAAGCACTTTAAAGTTACCTTTTTTTATTATTTACCCAAAAGGAAAAATGTATGATTAAATGTAATCTCACTTATGTATTACTTGCTCTTAAATGAACTCTCTTACGTAATACGTACAAGCGTATTTAACACTTTAACAAAAGCAATATATTTTTTTTAGTTCTAATGTAAAAAAAAATGAAAACAGAATAATTCTTAAATTTCTATACTTGTGTAGTTATATATTTTCTGAAACATTGTGTTCAGTTGTTAGAAGTCCCCCTGTTTTAATGCAAATATGCAAAATATTTACCATTTTTGGGTTCACATGAACATTACCTTACATTCTGGCCCATTTTTATTGAGGTCATAGGCAAATAATTAGAAGGCAGATTTCCAGATCTATAAGACGTGGAGGTCTCCTTTGGGATCTATCCAGGGCTTGTCCAAGGACATGTGGTCCGCTATGTGAATAAAAGGGCGAATATTATTCGATTTTTTTTAATATTTTAATGAAATTTAAAAAATTCATTTAAAAAAGAAAAAATAATATACATTTTTTGTGCATAGTAAAAGTAATTAAAAAAGGCAATAAAAGCAAAGCAAAAAAAAGGTAATTATATATATATTATAATATATATAATATAATATATATATAATATATATACATTTAAATGCCCAATATGCTCTTTATGCTCTTTGTGAACAGTTGCATCTTGCATCAACTTGAGTCAAAGACATGGCAGGCATGAGGGAAAGTATGAAGTGTACAAAGGACAGTAATCATTTAATCTTAGGCAAATGTGCGTTCAACTATGAGAATTATTAGTTTCCTCTTTTTCCCTGCTAATTAGAAAAGTTGGGGTTAATAAGACCGAGCATTCGTTTTTGGGCGTTCGACTAACACGTGGGGTCATTGTGGCTGGATGGACTATTTGGGCGGTTACAATAATACTAGTTTATTCTTCATTTGAGGATGTGCATTGTTGACAAATACTGAGCACATTTAATTGCAGTAACAATATTCTGACACCAGATGGCGCTAGTTATGTAACAGTATATCTATAACAACTAGACTTGGGCACCGTGTTCGTCTTCGTGGGGAAAGAAATCTTCTCTAATTTTTTGCTGTTTTTTGTAGAAGGGGTTAATACGAGGTTAACGCGGTACGCACTTAGCAGCAGCTTTGGCGCCAGGACTTTAAAGTTCCGTACGAGCAACTCTATTGGTCGCTGGCAGGGGCCAACCAAATGGATGATGCCAGAGGAGACCAATAGAGTCACTCGCAGGGCCCTTTAACTCCTGATGGCGATCCTGCGGATTTCAGCTCCCATTAACCCCTGCGATGCTGCTTAGATAAGGTAGGCTAGATGGGGAAGGGACCAGGGAGATTAGGGAACAAAGACGAACACTAAGATTCTTTGTGTTGTGTGTCTTCGTCTTCCTATATGTTTTGCTGCCGCCATGTTCGTATGTTCGGTATTATTTCCCTTTTCTGATATGTATATTTTAATTTTTATGGATGGCCTTATTCTGAGGGCTAAAGTTGAGGGTTTCAGGGCATCTTTTGTGATGTGTTGACAATTATTTAAGATCAGACACACTGGACTGTCATTTTCATCCACACTACCCGACATATTCATACATGCACAAAATAAGACTTGTGCCCCCTGTTAACCTGAAACTCAGTCATCACTTTAATTTATGAGGTTAACCAATCTCTCAATTTTCTGTAAATTAGTTTTGTGTATCTAAGGCCATTGACTCTGAAGTAGAAACAGCTGTGTAATGTCAAGTCCTGCAGGAGAACTGGTTTCTGACGTAATATCCTGACCCTGGACACTCTGTAGGACACAAAACGCAATAAGCAATCGTTGACAATAGTTGCCCGATTCCTGCTTCCACAGCAATTCCAGTTGGGCAGAGGGCCAATCAACATAGGTCTGCATGGCCCTTTATTAAAGCCTCTAATACAGCCTTCCATACCCAACTCAGCTTGGTTGCCAGTTTGCGTGAAGCTGCTGGAGAGATCAGAGGTGACGTTGCTGGAGAAGACTGATTCACTTAGCCAGATGAGTAGCCTCTCCAGTACAGTGGCATTCGTATGGGTAGAAATTTGGAGGCATATGCTTCAAACCCCCAAAATCAGCTTTTATCACAAATTAAAAAGATGCACGTCTGGGTCATGGATATTTTTTTTATCATAGGAGATTTTAATTACCGAGATCATGATTCTAATACAAGAACAAGAAGAGTTTCAGATAAGAGAAGAGGGTTTTTTGAACTTACTAAATAACAGCTTCAACTTACAGTTAGTGGAGACCCCAAATAGAAAGGGCTCCTATACGGATCCGATGATAGGCAACATCGAGATTTTGTCATACATGCAGGTAACGGGGTAGTTGGGGAATAGGGGCAGTAACATAGTGACATTAATAGTGAGTTATAGTGAGATTATTCACAAAAGCAGATTAGTAGCAGCTCCACCGAAACGCTGAGTTTTAGGAAAGGGCATCCCTGGAGATCATTGACTGGGATGAACTGTTCTCGGGAACAAAACAGATGATACGTGGAACATCTTCAAATTAGCATTAATAAAATACACTTAGAAGCATGTTCCCTTGGGTAACAAATATAAAAGAAGCAAATTAAAACCAATGTGGCTTAACTGAAAGGTCAAACAAGAAATAAAAGTAGAAGAAAATGACATTTAAAGTATATTATTTAAAGGGATCAGCTGCAACATTTATAAAATACAAAATGCTAACAAAAGGACTAAAGTAGAAAATGAAGTGGATAGCCATACAAAGCCAAATGTGATTTTATAATATATTGAAAAAAAAGCAGACTTTTGAAATATTTATGCTGCAAAATGCTTGTAGCACATGTGGTTTGCTGACACACAACAAAATAATACGATTGCTAAATATATACATCCTCGGGTACTGATTTTTAAGAAGTCTCGTATGTCTGGCATGGTGCCAAGACTGTGGTAAAGCAGAAGAGGAACCGACATTCAAGAAGGGGTCAAAGTCTCCGTCAGGTTATTACATATTGAGGTCTATGCAAGGGGACTGGATGGCCAAGTGGCAGATGGGATTTAATGCAAAGTTACACATTGACAAATGCAAAGTTACACATTTTGGGGGAAATAAAAATGTGCAAATTCTGTCTTGAATGGGGTTTGGTTAGAGAAATCTACTGGAAAGCTACTGGAAGGGCTAGTCAGGTACTGTCATGTATAAGGTATTAACTCACAAGAGGAAATCATAATTTTGCCGCTGTATAAGTCAATGATAACATGAAGGGCAGGTCTGGTCAGCTGTTCTTAAATAGGACATTACAGGACTTATAAAAGGTGTCGAGGTGGCCTAGAAAATAAAATCGAGAGAAGTTTGATTTGTTTAGACACAAAAAGACATCTTGGAGGGGATGTGATAGCATTTTATACAAATAGGGACCTAAGGGCCTCTTCATAGAAAGAACAAGAGGTCATCCATTCAGATTTAAAAAATCCATTCACCCGGCCAAAAGGGTTCTTTACTATAAACCTATAAGGATGTGGCGTTCGCTACCTACAGACGTTGTGCTTTAAAATTCAATTAATGCTTTTAAATATGAGCTGGATACAGTTCTAGCAAGAAAGACTATATAGGGATCAATAACATTATTTGTTTCAATAACAAGGTTATTAAACAAATATTAATTATGGGTGGTTTCATCCGCTGAGAAATCAGATTGCTGTCAGGAAGGAATTGTTCTCCCCTTTTGGAATCGCTATATTTTTGGGGACCAACGCCAGGATTCAGCTTTTTTTCAACCTTAATTACTATGTATGCATTTTGCTATGTATGTCCAATATGTGGTGACAGTACGTACACCAATAAATTGTATAAATCTACACAACTCCATTTAGAAAATGCATTTTCTGCAGTTTTCTACGTATAATTGTGACATTTTGGGTGCTTAGATCCTCGAAAAGAAGAACATTAGTAGAGGAGAGAGAGGCAGAGGAATAAGTAATAAGAACCTTGCCCCTGTATTTAGAGGAAGGGAAGCACACAGACTAAATATAATATATATAATATATTATTATATATATTATTATCATGCAGTGCAGCTAAATCAGTACATTGGCTATAAGATACTTTTTTTGCAGAACAGCTTTGGTTTCCCCGTGGGTTTATCTGAAAGCAATCTTTTTACCGAGAGGAGCATAAATCATCCACTCGCCATACGGAAAAGCTCCATCTGGACTTTAAAGGAACTTACTGGAAGCCCCCGGGATCTGCTAATCGATCATTTGGCTTACTGCATGTTTCCCGAATCCCGTAAATTCCATCGTTATTCTTTTGTGGAATAATATCCTATTCCTTCTTCGACGAAACATCGTTATCGTTCCACTGCAGATAATGTTTTATCTTTTAGATTTTACCGGGTCGTTATCAGCTCTGGTAATGGAATCGCGGAATGCAGGTAAACGCGGGATTGCGTAACACAGGACAATATGATTTTCTATGAAATTGTGTGTAGGAAAAACACATTGTATGCATTAAGCAGAATTATCTTCTAAGAAGAGATTTAGAGCGGCTGCAACATCTTTTATCTTCCTTAACGCATTTATAGTTGTAGATTTTTGTCAATCTATGTTTTGGAGATATTTCACCGCTGAGAAGCGGAGATCTTTGTCTAAACGTGGCACAATTAGCATTATCTAATCAATTTCCTGATCTGATGTTCTCTACTTTCTCCTCGTCGGCCTTCAGCGTCGAATTTTTATATTCATGGTGAAAAAGACTTTATGAAGGTCATCCATACCCCAGGATTTCAGGTGTCCGGATTGGGACATCCGGTGGGGTGGGTAGAGCAGGGATTGAGCAGGACTGGAGGCATTATTCCAGATGGGCCACCATATGGCGTTTAGCATGGTGTCATAAGGTGACCATATGGCAGTAACACAGGTCGCCATTGGTTTTACACTTCCTTGGCTGGTCAGGGTTGATTAGAGGATCATCCCAACCTCATTCCAATTGCCCACCCCCCAAAGCAGGACAGTGGGGCAGCTACACAGGGCAGTGTTTGAAAAGAGTGACCCTTGAGACCCTAGGGCTATTGAGAGTTACAGTAAAGTGCTCAAGCTTATAGAACAACAGCAAACATCCTATGGAACAGCATTAAAAACCTTATTTCTTTCGGCATATAGGATAGGGAAACCATCTTAATCTAGTTGTATTCTGCTGTATCTATGGGGATCACTTCTTAACCGCCGCTTGGTGCCATCTTCTCTCATACCAGCAGTGGTGATGCATTTCCCTGACTCTTTACTTAACGAAAGTAGAGGTTTCAGAAAATGATGTGAGTATGGAAGTTCTGAAACAAAATAATAATAAATTATATATATATATATATATATGTATGTCCAAGGTAAATTGTTGTTTACTCTACAGAAAACTGTTAATTCATTTATCACCACTACTAGCTTAATGGTGTTAAATGCACAATTACTAACATCATTCTAGTTAGAGAAGACTATCCAAACACTTCCTAGAAATAATTATTTAATACAATAAAATTTGTGCTCATTCAAACACTGATACTCATTCAAACACTCCTTAGGGAGTGTACCTCCCTGGTAGGCCATCTGGAATGCTCTCTGGGGGTGTGACTTCGTGAAGGGGTGGAGCTAACGGTCTGTAGCGACAAGGCTAAACCTATGGTGAGCGGGGAGCAGGAAGGAACGAGGTAGACTAAACACCACTCTTCTGCGTGAGGAAAGAAGAAACTGACCCAGAGACCCGGGGAACGAGGGCTTTGCACGGAGACTCCGAGTCAACCCTGTAGTTAACCGTTATTCATTGATCTATATTTGCTGAAAATGTCTTAGTGGAACAGCGCCTTTAAAACCATACTAAGGAACCTAATTTAATTCCCAGGAGTAATAATTAACGGTGATTGTATTGTCATTTCTGACGTGCCAGCTTACATAACCTTAGCTCGCGCCAATGACTTGGAAACCGACTGCATTTTCTATCATTTCAAATCATTTGGCATACATTAACACTTGCGAAAAAGTGTGTGGGCGCCTGGCGGGTTATTGTAACATCGACTGAAATTAAATACAGCAATTTTCAATTAATGTCTTAGAAACAAATCAGAAGAAAGTTTCATTTCTCGAGAGCCTGGGTGCACAATGACATGAATGCCTTCCTGAAAATGACTTCGCTAACTACGTTCGAAATCAAAGTTGCAGAGAAAATGAGAGTTTAGCCGCCTCGCTAAATATCCCACCGAATACAAACACTGCGGCGTCTGAAGTGCTGCCTAAACATGGCCGTACAACCAATTATATTAAAACGAATGACAGAATATTTTTAGATTTAAAAATATAATTTAATGACTGCAAAGTGCAATGGAATGGGGGGAAAAAAAAAAGTTTTATAATTTGCGATCTCGTTGAAATACTTACCCACTAACTTTGATATATTTTGGTAAAAATGTGTGATTTTTTTTTTCTGAAAAAATTTTGTTTTTTTATAATTTTAAATTTTCTAACACAAGGCGGGTTGGCATTAAAAAAAACATAGACCTGTATTTCATGTATCAGGGCCGAACTGGTGTTGGTGGGTCAGCAATGGCATTTTAAGTCCGGCGGCCGCCTGACGACGTCAGTCCATCCCATTGGCCGCTGGAGTGCCCAATTAGGTGAGTGTGTGGCAATGTTGGCCATCAGCCCACCTTGCCAGATGGCCAGTAATGTATTGATAAAGTAGAAATATTTCAGTGTTCCTAGTCCATCAACCTGATATACATTTTTTTTTCTGTGAAAACCAATTTCGTATAATTTTATATTTTAATAGAGACTTCTGAGAACTCATTAAATTGAAAATTCTATACGTATATATTCCCTCCCCCCCCCCCACTGGTTGCATGTACTCGAAAAAGACCGCATGAGGATTTTCTACTAGATAGGAAGTAGGACTTTCAAATGAACAGCAGTCGTAATGATTCCCAGGAATTGATTCATGCGCAATTAAACAGGTTTTATTCTCGTGGATTGTGATAACCGAATGCACCATATTGGTCTTTTCTGAATAAATAAATTAAACAAAATATATATATATATAAATATTTTAGAAAAATAGATGACCTTAGTTTTGCTTATTTTCACATTGTAATAAAAGGACTTTCACGCAGACGCATGCTTGCGGACAATTTTTAAAAACCGGACTGCTCGTTAGTTTACAATCTTTAACAATTATTATTAATCAACGCAGTTCCCTAAAAAACGAAGTTCCACATTCTACTTAATTTTAAAACGTCTCCTATTTTTTTGTGCATTTATATGATATTTGGCACATCCCTTATTTAATGTTTGTGCTGTTTTGAAGTATCCATTGTGGGTTTTTTAAATCCCTTTTATAAAGTATTTTTTTATATATATATACATCAGAATGTTACAGCCCAGTTTGTTCTTTTTTTCTTTTTTTCTTTTTTTTTTTTTTGCCTATGCCCATGGACACTTATTATTTTAATAATTATTAATTTTATTATAAATATTGTTTTAAATTATAATAATAATAATAATAATAATAATAATGCCCATGGACGTTTAGCGTTTTAAATTGTTTTAAATAATGTTTACAATTTAATATATTATTATTATCAACATTTACTTTGTTTTACTGGATATAGGAGAGCAAACAGGTTAATTAGAATCAAGCTGCCAGAATATTAAGTTGCAAGATATCACAAACAAGCCATACTGAACTGTTACACAAATTGTCACTTTATCACAAGATTTTTCATAATATCACAATATTTTTCTATTCTGTTGTGTAATTTTGTTTAAGAAACAGTCCAACCTGACTGATATGAGTGAGATAAGAGGTGTTTATTGTGACTAAATTTCAATAGTATCATTTTTTTTCCTTGCGTCTGTATAGTTAGGGTTAAAAAAAAAAAAGTAATTTGTGACCCTTTCCCAAAACGAGTCGCCCCTCTGCAAAATCGTATATTAGATCAAGTGTGGAGCGATATGGCGCGGCGACACGAAATCAGGACTTTGTGCGGTTTTATTAACATTAACGAGGAGAAGCGAAGGGAAATCATAGTCTCATGGAAGCACCTTTATGTTCGATTCACTAGGCTCAGCAAAAAAAAGTATATGATGATCATCCTACCGCTTCAGATAAAATTAATAGTAATAATAATAACCCGTTGCGTAATACATACTCAGCAGAAGACCCCGGTTTGAGATACTCATCTGTTTGGTTTTCCCAACAGAAAATAAATAAATCCATGTATAAATATGGACATTTGATATATTAAAGTTTAAAAATAACAATGAAATTTGAGTTGTGTATTTAGGGTACGAGACACATAGTCTGTCCGTTTTTCTATAATTTTATTTCATTTATTTTTAAACATTTGACACTTTATTGTTACCATTTTATCTTTCAGATCATTTTTTGTCAGTTATTTATATTATGTATATAACGGTACAAGCGCAAAATAAAACCGATAAAATAGTATTTTCCCCAATGATTTGCTAGTATTACCCCAAACGAATATGCAAAGAAAATTCAATATTTGTTGTGCATGCATATAGATTGCTTACAAAGCCCATATAGTTAACAGAACGCAACATATTGCAGTAATGCACAGTTACGCTAAAGACCACTTTCTAAGTTCAAGGTGGCGGCCACCTGATGATGTCACTGTGACCGACAGCTGGATATGTCATGAAAGACGTCATGATTGAGTTGTCATTGGCTTCCTGAACCCAGTTTGCCATCCATACGCAGACCGCGAGGGATTGACCAAGAGTCTCCGGGTCAAACGCTGCTTCCTTGGGTCTCTGGATCACTTTTCTGTTTTTCCGCACATGCCCACTGCTTGCCCTCTTCACCTCTTACTCCATACCAATTGAAGGCAGTCATGGCCTAGTCTCTCCTCCACACACAAATAGCCTTGCCCTCATACATGGCTATCCCTGTCCCCTGCCAGGAGCCTCGGGTAGCCGAACCTGGGAAGTTCCAGTGCTTGGCATTCTCAAGGTTTAATGAGAACAGCTTTCGTTTCCAAGCCTAGAAAGTTGGTTACAATTTCTTTCTTGGGTTGGTAGGCGGATACCAGTTCCATTAATTATTATTCCCTTATGCATTTACTGATAATAATGAAATTGGCAACACTTGCTGAATCCTAGGAATAAACCCAGTTAAAAATGTTAGAAGGAACTGGGGACTGGGCGTTTCTTGGGAAGAACATACGCGTTTCTTGGAAATTCCTTGGTTCAGCTAACCGGAGGTGCCCCTCTTTGGGAGGATGGCTTGGTGAGGGGGCAGAGAGATACTGTAGCCTTAAATAGTAACAGGATTAGTGGCACAACGGGCAAGACTAGCTACTTCCAAAGAAGTTAAAACTGTACGGGAGTGGAACTTGTCCCTGAATGCTGCTCCTACATGGTGACCTGTAGATCTGGGGAAGGAGAGCTTCACTCGGAGACTCTGGATAAAACCCAGAGGGTTCCCAGGTATGAAGATAGGGTAAACCCATGCGTTCATCATGGGCAATGCCAGGAATTAGATCAGGATGCCACCAACTCATCTCTAAATGGTATTCCATGTTTCATTTTCAACGTATGTGTTAGATATATACGATAGCACGTGCTTAGACGTTGTATGCATTAGTTATAACAAGCGGGCCACCATTGTGCTGGACCTTTGTACAAACTGTGAATTAGCTTTATAAGCTTTATATTTTAAAAAAAAAAAGCCTTTATCATTGTATGCTTAGAAAACCCATTTTCAACAGTGTGGAGAACGGTCTATGCTTTTCTTGTATTTAAAGAAAATTATCTTTACCAAAATGGGCAAAATAGTCTCCATTTGGCCTTAAGTAAGGAACACGACTCGTCTTTCCATGTTTTCATATACTTTTCTTCCTGGCAGAAAACCTAAATGTATTTAAGGTCTGTAAAAAGGAATAGATTCATCATGTATTCTGTTTATTCCATTATCTAGATTACTGAGCATTTACTTCCTTTGCTTTATCATAGGAAATGGCTGGTCTTAGCCCCCGGGGTAATTTTTATTCTGATATATTTACCAAGGTGGCCACATTATTTATTTTAAGTAATTCCACATCTATATTCTGATTCTTGAGAGGAGAAACAATAATTAAATTAAATATAAGTTATGACACTTTAATTTTACAAATTAAAATTAATTTAATTTTGAATCATATATTAAATCTAAAAAAAAAATATTAAATCAAACACCGGAAGCCATTTTTTTTATACAATGTTTCGTGGTATTTAACCAATGGCCCATGGCTTTCTCCAGCGATTCCTATTGGAATATTATTGGGTTACCCCCTAAATCCTGCGCCGCTGGAAGTCCGTGGTTTTATAATCACTGGTTTCATTTTGAGACTAACGTGTTTATTGGATATAAATAAAATATAAGTAAATCAAAAAGAAAAAGAGAAAAATAATAATAATTTATGAGAATGCGAGTAAGAACAGATATTCTAGTGACCTAAATGCAATACTGTTTTTCTTTAGGAAGTGGTCACTGGAATATCTGTTCTTACTCACATTCTCATAAATTATTATTATTATTTTTGTCTTTTTCTTTTTGATTTCCTGCCCCAATCACCACCAAATCAGCTCCATTTTAAGGTGTTTTCATAGACTCAAGCAAGTTCTGACAAAACGAGATGCACCTCCTAAGTATCCCTTTTTGGGAGGGGTCGTCCCTTTCTTTTGAGGTCGCTCTTTTCTTTTTTCTTCTTTTTTTTTTAAATTTATCTTTATTAAAGTTTTTTTTTCTTTTATAAAACATAAAAACTTAACAGTCATATTCCCCCTACAACTTACAGAAGACAAGAAAATATTTGATACACGATGTGGCTGATAAGATACTTAATAAAGTTATTTTAAGATAAATATCTTCAACCACTAGTTTAACAGGTTCATATCAATTACCTTCAGCAAACCAACAAAAAAAACACACAAAAAAACAAAAAACAAATGCCCTATATATCAATCCATATGAGATTTTGGAACCCTGTCTAGCTTCGAATATTTATTCTTATTTTGATAGCGTTAAACTATAAGTTTAACCCTATCAAAATTAAAAAAAAAATAAAAATAAAAAAAATTATGGTTTTTTTTGAGGTCGTTCTTTTCTATGAGTCTAGATTGACTGTGGGAACATCATTTGGTGATGCTTAAAACCATGATTTTATTCGGTAATCAATTCTTTGCCCTATCCCTTTGCTTCGGATGGCCCAGTACTGTAACTCAGGTCTTGGCCAACTTGGGGAGTTTGGAAACAAGTGGCACTTCAGCCGGAGTCTCTGGGCAAGACCCATAGAGTTCCCAGGTATGGTTAAAAAACTGATTAATTAAAAATGTGAAATTACATTTCTGTAACCGTGGGTCCAGTTGATGTCTTTTCAGCTAAAAAAAAATGTATCCAGGTATATAGAAAACTTACAGAAACGACCTACAAATAGTCTTACAACGTAACACACCATTTTATTAACCACGTGACAATATTACGGACAGCGTCACGGTCGTATTTATTTGGACAGATGGCCAACGTATTCTAATCTATGTATTGGATCTGTTTCAAAGTAAACATTTCAGGTTCACTGGAACATGACCAATTTCCATTAACATAAAGATTCCCAAACAAGAATGACTGGCCGATGATGATGATAAAGGTTATGATAATCGGAATTTAGAAGTCAAGGAAAAAAAGTAATTTTTACCAAATGTATCGGTTCTTCTTAGTCTGTCTGTTCTGGTTTTGTCGGACCCTTTGAATGCAGGGACTGTAAGAAGCCGCTGCGGGAATTGTCGGTGCTATATAAATAAAATATAATAATAATAACGCACAAAGACTTTTATCCAGTAAATAAAACTAAAACATACAATAAAACAATCCTTATAGCTGCATTACTGAC
Source organism: Spea multiplicata (assembly GCA_009364415.1). NCBI lineage: Eukaryota > Metazoa > Chordata > Amphibia > Anura > Pelobatidae > Spea > Spea multiplicata. Next base: position 12,448 of record VKOC01017096.1, read on the forward strand.
TCAACAAGTGGACCTGTTTGAAGAATTTTTGACCAGCCAGGAGGGACAATTGCCCCTCCCCCATGTAGCCTACCCCTGAGTGCCACTGCTCAATGGGCTGATAACTCAACACAATGGGCTCAAGGGAATTATTATTTCACAATGAAAGAGTTACAGGCAAATGATTTTGAAATATGATTTACTTTTTTGAATTAACAAGATTTTAGAAACTATTCTTTGGATAAAAAGAAACCGAAAACAAAAGTTTTGTTTAGGAGACACAAGTATTACAAAAAAAATAATATATATAAATATATATATATAAACTTTTTATTCACATCAATTGATATAGGTTTAATTAATATTATAGATGAGCACAAGTTACAGAAATAAAAGATAATTTTTTTTTTTTTAAATAGAGCTAATAACCAGACATCACCAAAATAGTTTGGCTGAAAAATATTAATGCATGTTGCGAGCAGTTTGAGCTCAAAAATTTTTTTCTTTTTAAAGAATATTGCTAATTAACATTAATATTTTAATATTGTTACGCAATTTAAATAAACTTATATACACAATTTTTTAAATAAAAAGCAGTATGAGTATAGTATATAGTGTGGTGTGTATATAATATATGTGTGTGGTATATATATATGTGTGTGTGTATAGTATATATCTATATGTGTGTATATATATGTATATGTGTCATATATATATATATAGTGTGTACTATATTATATAATGTGTATATATGTTATAATTGGGTGACAAAAGGTGTGGTAAAGTAATAGATGGCAGGTATATTAGACCAGCCTTGGTAAATAGTAGCCTACTTTAAAATATGTCCCAGGGAAATATATTGTTTGTTTATGAACTGCATTATTGGTAGTTTGCAAAACATGGTAAGGGTCCCTGGGGCGGAGCATCTGGAAGAGCAGGGTGGGCCAGTGCTCCAACAGCACTAATTGCTTTTTAGATCCAGTCCAGAGCCTGCATTCTGGACAGGAGCTCCACAGGTGAGGACTAAGTAGCAGCTCACCTGTGGCTGATTAATTAGCAGGCAGAAGGTTAAAGGGTTTGAGCCTGATTCAGAGGAGAGACCAGTGTTATTCCAGCTGGGAGAGCTGAGGAACTGAGGAGTGGTTTCTCTCTCTCTCTCTGCTGTGCGTTCAAATGCCAGAAGGTAGGCTTCAACATCATCTGATGCAGTCATCTTTTGGAGGTAGTGGCTTGCCCGAATCACCTTTGGTCCTGGGGATCTTGCCTCAGGGTCCAAGTCCAGCTTTTCAGAAATAGCTTGGATCTCCTGCTGTAGCACACGGGTAGCATTTTGCTGCTCTTCACGGGTTACTTTAAATGCCTCAAGTTGTGCCACTGCAATCTGTTGCACTAAGGATTCAGTGCTTTCTATTTGTGCTTTGGCCAGGAGTTTAGCATTCTCTGCCTGGGTCAGTACCAATTGCTGCAGAACTGCACTGTTTTCTGTAGCTCTCCTGTTAGCCTCCTGTTGCACAGTGGTAGATTGGATCAACGCCTTGATAATATCCTCCATGTTGAGCTGTAACTGGCTTCTACCCACAGACTTACGTGGACACCCGCATACTCCACCATATGTGACAAGCCTCCCTTTTCCTTGGGATTGTTGTCAAGGATCTTGGTTGTTACCACAGTCTTCTAGGGTAAATGAAGCCCAGGACACATCCAGCTCAGTTTCAATGTTTATTTTACAGGAATCAACAGCAGCAGTTATAGGCAGCACAGGATAACAGTCTTTGCTTGAGTACTTGCTTAGTACAAAACAGCTTCCAAACATTCACCTTCCAATAAGTCATAAGTTACCATCAAAATGGCTTTTCAGAGAGAAACCACTCCTCAGTTCCTCAGCTCTCCCAGCTGGAATAACACTGGTCTCTCCTCTGAATCAGGCTCAAACCCTTTAACCTTCTGCCTGCTAATTAATCAGCCACAGGTGAGCTGCTACTTAGTCCTCACCTGTGGAGCTCCTGTCCAGAATGTAGGCTCTGGACTGGATCTAAACAGCAATTAGTGCCGTTGGAGCACTGGCCCACCCTGCTCTTCCAGATGCTCCGCCCCAGGGACCCTTACCATGTTTTGCAAACTACCAGTAATGCAGTTCATAAACAAACATATTTCCCTGGGACATATTTTAAAGTAGGCTACTATTTACCAAGGCTGGTCTAATATACCTGCCATCTATCACTGTACCACACCTTTTGTCACAATATATATATATA
>VKOC01017099.1:0-93454 GCA_009364415.1 Spea multiplicata
GCAAGAGGGCTTATCTGCCGTGTGCCCCGCAAGAGGGCTTATCTGCCGTGTGCCCCGCAAGTGGGCTTATCTGCCGTGTGCCCCGCAAGTGGGCTTATCTGCCGTGTGCCCCGCAAGTGGGCTTATCTGCCGTGTGCCCCGCAAGTGGGCTTATCTGCCGTGTGCCCCGCAAGTGGGCTTATCTGCCGTGTGCCCCGCATATATATATTGTTGTACCATCGAATCTAATACAACTCTTAATCTGCATCTCCTGATCTGTTGTCTGTGGTTCTTTCCGACGCCTGTCTGTACCGACCCCAAACCATCATGCATCGTGGGGTACAGACAGAGCCCCTCGTATCCCCTGCACCAGGGCTCCTACTAGACCTGCTTCCCCGGTTCATGACACTAATGTATTTAATTTATTAGGGCCTTTTAATACTTTTGCTTTCTGGCATTTTAATACAAATAATGTGATAAAAAGAATGTTTTATAGTTATTTGTATGGCAAATAGTGTGACTCGGGTATGTATAAGGGGTGCGTGTGGGTACAAGAGCTCGACCGCGAGATAAACTATATGGGGCTGGTCTCCAAATGTTTCCAGGGCTCCTTTTCGTTCCCAGTCCGGCCCTGTGTTCATCTGAGGTTGTACTTATACTTACCTAATGTTTAGACCTGCTAAGGAACAGGTGATTGTTATGAAGTCCTGATGTAAAACCATAAAATTTTATTGTTTTGCAGTGTCTACAAACTAGAGGTTTTGCTGGTAGCGTAAATGTGCAGCAGTCTTAAACTCAATTCAGGAGCAGAATTTCAACAACTAAAGCAAACTGCACAGCGTGCACACATTGCAGGGTCTCCTAACCTACCTAATATGTCATCAATATTTAATTGATTGCTTTGCATTGTCCACAAACGAGATGTATTGCTGGTAGAGTAATTGTGCAGCTGCCTTAAACCAGTAAACACAATGTGTGCAAGTACAGTCAAATTGCTAATTTTGCCACCAATATATTTTAATTAGTTATTGTTTTGTCCACAAACTAGAGGTTTTGCCGAAGTTAATTCTTGAATTGAAAAAAAAAAACCAGCCCTAAAATGAAAAAAGATTCTGCTGCATGCAGTCCCTGTAATTCAATACTGAATTTATATAGAGTACACTACAGCTAGCACTAGCCGGTATCGTTGAGGCTGATGAGGTGGCCTGGAACGCCCTAGGTTTTAGCAGAGACTTGTTCAGATGCCAAGGGCATTTGCCTCTATTTGGGTAATCCAATTTTAACATGGCCATAACTGGCATGTGATATGATCATTATATCACACTTATTTGTGCTCTGAATGCATTCTGCACCCTTTAGAGGCCTGTGAGGATATCATTTATTCTCAAGTAGATTTTATGTGCATTTGAGAAGTATGTATGATTTATGGACCGTTGGTCTGCACAGTGCCAAACACTGTGCAGAGAAAGCTGGGCTACCATGTTTTGGAGTTTTAGGCTTGCCATTTGATCTGATGCATGGCATTGTGCTTGGTGATGTAGGGCTTGCATGCAGCTGTTCAGCCATGGAACCCCATTCTATAAAGCACCTGCACACAGTTTTTGTGCTGATATTAATGCCGGTGGAAGTTTGGAACTCTTCAGCTATGGAATCAGCACCATGTGCGTCAGCACTCTGTGACCCCAATCTGTGACCATTTGGTGGTTGTTCGCTTTGTGGTTCGAGTTGCTGCTGTTCCTAAACGCTTCCACTAATAATACCACCTACCATTGACTGTGGAATAACTAGCAGGGATGAAATTTCACGAAATGACTTATTGCAAAGGTGGCATCCTAAAACAGCACCATGCTTGAATACATTGAGCTCTACAGAACGACCCGTGCTTGATTTTATACATCTGTGGCAATGGATCTGATTGAAACACTTGAATTTAATAATCAGTATTAATATATTTGTCCATATAGTGTATATATTTTTTATGTTTTTGTTGAAGATATAGTATTAAGTGTGGATCTTAACTCAAATAGTTAAAGGGCTGGTTTCGGAGACCAAGGGCTCTGCTTATACTTATTCTTCTGAAATCTGTTGATTGCCCAGTACAGAATATTTAGGTGATTTCCCCTATTCAAGAACCCCCTCTGCACAATTATGAGTTACCTTGCTCCTAATAACATAATGTCCTGGAATTTCTATTATAGACAAATGGGTACTATGTATGAGTCCCAGGCTTGTTGAATGGGGCCGAAAGCCAATAGCCAATTGACTCCCAGGAGGTTTTTCTCCGGTAACAAACAGTTATGCTGTTGCAGCTGGCACATCTCTCTCATGCTAATTTTGTCCGTTCTGGGGGTCTTCTCTGCCTGTTTAGCTTCCACAGGGTAGTTTTGCAACCTGATGGTGGTGATAACGCTGTACTCTGGTTAAGAAGCCTCTGCAGTACAGTATGTTCTTCTGTCTTAGGGTTTGGGTGATGGCTGAGAATTCCCTTCGTCGTCGAAGTGTTTGTTGGGGTAGGTTAGTAAGGATCTGTATCTTTTTCGTAGAGAGAGGGCCAGCAATTTGCTTGGCAGCTTGTCCCAGAATCTTCTACTTTATGTGGAAGAAATGGATGCACAGCAGAACGTTCTTGAGGCTTTCTTTAGGTATATTTGTAGATGAATTCTATGAATTCTATCTATAAGAAAATTGCATTCTTGCTTGTCTGGTAATATTTGGTGAAGTTCCTAAGGTTCTCTGGTGCTATATATCTTAAGGTATCCCTCTCAGCCTAATGTTGCTTCACCAGGACTTTTCGAGGTCTGTGATTTTGTCACGCAGAGATAACACTTCCATTTGTAAAGTAGTGTTTTTATCCATTAACTTGTTGTGGGTGTCCCACAATTTATCAGTCTTGAATTCAAATTTGTTGGTGTGCTCTCCCAGCTCCTGCAGGTCTTTCTTAAATGTCGCTGCCAGAGCTTGGATGTCTCCTATTATTTGTGATCTTAACTTCTGAAGAGGGATCATACTTTACAAATAACCAATCTAAAGTTGTCCCACACTATGGGTTTAGATGGGTCGCTGTACAAAACCTGCAATAATGTCCACACTATGGGCAGACTGAAAAATACATTAATATTATAAAGTGCAACATATACAATAATATATTAGAAAAATAATCTTGTACAAATTATACTCTTACTGCTTAGCAGTCATTATTTAATAGAGAAAGAAAACGTAGTTTTGACTACCACTAGATAACCACAAGATGGCAGGATTACTTAAAAAATGAAATCATATACACACGCTTAGATTTCACAATTTCCTTTTCTGTGTACTATATGACTTTAGACAGCATATTATTATTACATTGTATTGTTATAATAAGAGGCAATACAAAATTATCAATAACAATGTATCATATACAAAGTTAGGAAAACATTAACAGAGATTTAGAAGAAAAGACTATAAGATCTATAAGATATAACTACACTAATCAGCCATCATGATTCATCAGACCAGGCCACCTTCTTCCATTGCTCTATGGTCCAGTTTTTATGCTTACGTGCCCATTGTAAGCGCTTTCGTCAGTGGGCAGGGGTCAGCATGGGCACCCTGACTAGTCTGCGGTTACGCAGCCCCATACGCAACAAACTGTGATGCACTGTGTATTCTGACATTTGCAGCCCATGTGCTTCAATGAGCCTTGGCCACCCATGACCCTGTCCCCGGTCCACGGCTTTTCCTTCCTTTGACCACTTTTGACAGGTACTGACCACTGCAGCTCGGGAAAACCTCACAGCAGTTTTGGAGATGCTCTGACCCAGTCCTCTAGCCATCACAATTTGGCCCTTGTCAAAGTTGCTCAGATTCTTATGCTTGCCAATATTTTCCTGCTTCTAGCACATCAACTTTGTGGACAAAATATTCACTTTCTGCCTAATATATCCCATCCACTGACAGGTGCTGTGATAACAATATTATCAGTCACTTCACCTGTCAATGGTCATAATGTTATGGCTGAACGGTGTATATCCACAGGAACATTACTGAGTTGAGCAAGGCAGATTTTATAAATTATGGAGTCAACTCTAAACTAAAAAGAGATGTTACACATAAAGAGATTGTAATGCAAAGACAAGACCAAGGATATAATAGTTTTTGAGGCAGACTAGATGGACCGAATGGTTCTTATCTTACGTGAAATTCTGTGTTTCTCTCACTGTGTCACTTGCTGTGTCTCTTTGTGCACCATGTACTCCACTCCTCCTCAGCGCCATCGAGGGAGACCTCCATCCTCTGTCCCACTATATCTGGTAAGTCCTTCTGTGATGCTTCTGACGATCCTCCTCTTCTCCCCGCTCTGGTATCTTCTGGCTTGAATGTCCGATTGTGGCCTTGTTTGCAGCCTCGCCACACACAAAATGGCCGCATAGCCAGAATAGAGTGAAGTTGCTCCTTTTGAATTTGATGCCCTTTCTCCTATAAAGCCTCAGAATACAATAATCATGACCCTCTGATGGTCATACCTGTGTCTGCAATAGTGTTTTTGATCCTAGTGTGTGCTATAGTGTTGATCTTGTTTCTGACTTGGCTTGACCTCAGTTTTGTTACACAACTACCTCAAATCTGGTTAACTGACAGCTTATCTTCCTGAGATTTTGCCACTCGCAAGATGACGGCGTCCTTTAAAAGAATAAGCAAGTTTCCAAGAGGGTCTCTCCTGGCTCCTCTTGTAGGTTGAATACAGGTACTGCATTTAACCATGCAAGTCAATGGAGCCCAGCTTTCTAATCACTATGTGATTACTTTGGGAAGGTGTATGAACGAGGGTTTATAAAGCAATGCTGAGGCCTCATCTTGAATATGCAGTGCAATTGTGGGCACCAGTTTTTAAGAAGGATGTTATAGAGCTGGAGAAAATGCAGAGGCCACAAAGTTAATTAGAGGAATGGAGAATTTTAGTTATAAAGAAAGACTAGAAAAACTGAACTTGTTTTCACTTGAAAAGCAACATCTAAGAGGGGATCTGATCACATTGTAAAAATACATACAAGGTCAGTATAAACAGCTCTCTATTGATCTATTCACCAAGAGGTCTCTACAAAAGACGCAGGGTGATCAGTTGGGACTTGAGGAAATTAGATTTCAGCATAGGGACAGGGTTCTTCACAGTAAGAACAATAAGAATATGGAATTCTCTGCCAAAGGATGTTGTATTATCTAACTCTGGACATTTTTAAGAAAGGTCTGGATGCTTTTCTGGTTAAGCATAACATAAAGGGCTACAACTGTTGAAAGGACAGTAGTATTAGTAAATTAATCCAGGGAGTAATTTGATTTTTTCAACCTACTATACTATACTACATTTTGTTCAGAATCTACACCCTGTCAATCTCATCACATGCCCACTCAGATTACCCCACTTTAGATTCATTTCCATAGGCACACAATTTGAGCACACAATTAAATGGTGTAATCTATGTGGCTTGGGCATAAAATACACCATCAGTCCACAACATTTATTTCATCTGTGAAGGAGCTGTTTCCACATACAGTGTGTGTATGTTTCCTAAATGCATTAGCCCTGTTCATACCCACATGAACTTTTACTGAAAGAATTTTATGTACTGCGTTTACTTGAAAGTAGACATATACTTAACAATATCTTTATATTAGTAACTGAAAAAAGCACTAGCTTATCCATTAAAATATTTTCTGATTTTAGATGCCTCGCAAACCAGCCATTGATGATAACATAATAATATAATGGATAGTTATAGTCAGCCTTTGATCCTATTTGGAGTGAAGTGTGTTCTTCCAGAAATATACCTTTGTGAGTACGTCCCAGTATATATTTAAAACCAAAACAGATTCACGATAACATATTTCAAAACAGGTATGGTTTGCAGGAGTTCTCGCCTGAGGAACTTCTTGCCTCAATCAAAAGCTACAAAAATTATGAAAGAGCCGTCTGACACAAGCACAACTGATGAAGACTCTTCAGAGAGTGGCTTTGAGCACACGCAAGGAAATGAACCAATGCTTCTATGGCATATATCAATGTCTTATAAACAATATTTAGATACTGAGCCAAAAACAGTGACCTATAATGAGGGTAATTGCAAGAGGCGCAAGGTGCTTACAAAAACACATTGACTGCTTCAATCACAGAAGTGCTTCATAAACAGCATAGAATCCCATGTGAATTCTCCTTTAAGAGTTCGTGTAGGTGAAGACAAAACAAGTGCAAACAGTAGTGCATATTTCTGCAGAACAGGAACTTTTTAATTCTTCATATTTAAGCCCCTGACGCAAGACCGGTACCACATTACAAAAATCAATTCAGAGGTGATAAGAGGAGAAAACTTGGAGATGAAATGCTAGAAACTTTCCCCTTAAATTGGAGACGAGAAAAACTTGATTCTGAAATTACATTTGCAGAAAAGGAGCCACCCAACATACTATCATGTAGTATTTGTCAAGATGCCAGACAGGAAGCTGTGGATCGGATGTTTGGTAGGCCTAAGTTGAAAGATCCGGCTTCATCACTCTCTCAGATGAAAAGTACTCCTAAGTATGCAGTATTCAGTATTCATACTCTCTCGTACGAATAAATATATATATTTATAAAAAGTATTGTTCAAAACATTCCTTCTCCAAAATTCAAGTAGATGCCACAGGGAGTTTGGTATTAAAACTAAAACGAGAAATAAATTGCTCATATTTTTTATATGAGATTGTCATCAACTTTGAGAGTAAACAAATGAGTGTGTCTCAAATGTTGAGCAAAACTCAAGATACTCCAACTATAACTTTTTGGATGGAAAAATGGATATAAGATGTACAGAAAGTGCAGAAAGTCTGTAACTTTTCGTATGCATTACTTGGTGCAATATCATAAGCCCCGATTGATTGCAGCCTACCTGAAGACCTGCATGTTAAACTGAAAATCCCAAATGCTGTGTACGGGGAGATGTTGCCCATCTGATTAAAACAGTATGTCGGTGGAGGTGCTATCCAAAAAATGCAAAACTTGTTCTATATATGCTGTGTTGGACTCATGGTCAAGTGTGAATCGTTTGACATTCTAAAACACCTAGTTATCAGTACCTTTATGCTTTCTGTATCTGAGACAACTCCTAAAGTCTGTGGCCCTGAAACATCAAAATATGAAACATTAAAGCTATACATTTGTCATTGCATCAAGACTAGGAATTTTGAAATTATTGATAAATACATGAAGAACTCTGATGACCTTGAAATACTCCGTGATGTTCAAGAAAAAAACTATTTCGAGCCACCGTCTGGTTGGCTAAATTACATCGTTCAGGAAGTCTAGAACAAGGGAACCAACCTAAACCTTACTTTTGTCCAAACTTTTCTCAGAAACTAGTCTGTCTTTTTAAAAAATTTCCAATTTGGACATATGCAACCAGTTTTTCATACACCAAATAAAACAGCCTCTTCTGCATCAGTTGAGGGAGATTTTGTCCTTCTGAAGAACTCCATTATTCAGCATAAAAAAATGTGTTGTATGTACTTTATTAGTTCTTTGTGAAAGTTTGAAAATAGCAGCTGCTGTACATGTTCCAGAAACGACCAGTTCAACAACAGTGCAGAGGGAAGAGGACGTTAGTGAGTCTGGACATGACAAATATTGGCAACAAGGAAAAAAAATTAAAGAAGGAGAAGCTACTGAACAAAGAAACTGACACTATATGTCAGGCATCACCCAGAGACCCACAGACCGCAAGGCATGGCCACCCCTTTAAAAGGCCTGGCTGGATTTAAACTGTGTCATTACCTAGTTCTGGTATGGACTGAACCCAGCCTCTCTCACCTGGCCTCGTCATCAGGCTTTAAAAGATCAGCCTCACCTCCAGCCCAGTATCTGGTCGTTGTTTTTGCTTCTGGATGCGCTGTGATTATATGCCTGATTTCCTGGACTTCTGCTTTGATACACCGTTTGTGAACCCTGCCTGCCGGCCCTGACCTCTGCTTACGTTTGACTCTGCTTCTGGATATCCCGTGTCTGTACCACGTACCTGTTTTGCCCCCCCCCCCCCCGTGAACACTCCATACAATCACTCTGAGCAGTGTTATTTTGCAAGGGTGTGCACCATCTCCTGCAACTGGGCTCCAGCTCCTGGTAAGTCCTGACACTCTACTGCCTCTTAAAAAAAATCAGTTAAACAAAAGAGTGTTTCAGAACCTTTATTCCATTATTTAGGGAAGGATAGAAAAGCAGGAAGGGTGGTGGGGTATGCTTTTATGTCAACAATGAGCTAAAGTCAAATATTAAGCAAGTAGAATGTGACAAGGAAGCTTTATGGGTATATATGAGCTTGGGGCAAAGAAAAAGAAATCAACTACTGGTAGGCATATGTTATAAACCACCTAATGTTAATACTGATCAGGAAGAACAGCTGTTAAAGCAAATTGAGAAAGCTGCACATCTGGGTAACACGTTAATTATTGGAGATAATTACCCGTACATAAATTGGGATAGAGGGACTAGTAATCCTGCAAGGGGATTCAGGTTTTTGAACCTGTTAAATGACGCCTTCATGTCACAACTGGTAAAAGCACCAACAGAAAGGATTCTCGTCTGGATCTGGTGATAACAATATCAAATAGAAAAGAACACCTTCACAAGTGGGTGAGTCTCAAACGTACAAAGTAAAATATTATACAGTACCCACAGATCCTGTCGCTCCCGCAGATCAACACTCCTCACAAGTGTTAAAACATACGATATATAGATGAACGGGGCGCATAGATATGTGGGAAAAAATAAAAATAAAAACGAATATAGTGTAATAAGTTCAGGACAAAAAACAGAATGAGTGATATAAATTGTACTCACAAGTGTACTGAGAAGTAATCGCTCGTCATAAATCCAGACTATATTCTGTCCTGGAATTGCTGCATGAACAATAGGAAACGAAAGATGGTGCAATAAAATAGATATTGGTTTAATAAATATAGATTAAAAACTTACAAACGAGTAAGCGTAACGGGTAGGTTACGCATAAAAGCAGTTTCTTTCACAAAGAGTGTTCATCAAGTCCTTGTAAAGTCCAGATTCCAAATTTATAAAATATCTCAACGCGTTTCGCCGAATTATAATCGGCTTCCTCAGGAGAAAATTGAAGAATCGGTCTGTGTCCTGTCTGTGTTTTCGCGGTTTTTTAAGGTCCCAGTTCGCCGTCTCCTTCTGTTTACATCATCTCTGCGTCATCACGTTTATTCTTTTCTTTTTTTCTTCTTTTTCTTCTTATCTCTTTTCTTTATTAATGTTCTTTAGAATCCTTAAGACGAAATGGTACCGGATGGTGTAGAATATTCTTTTTCCTCATTTCGTCAGGACTCATAGTGGCCGATATTCGTGATCAGTAAGTATGTAAAATAAATGATTTATCAGATCAGAAAACGTATCAAATGTTCTTATTTCATTCAATCTTTTCAATTTGCAGGGATATATCTACAGAGCTTTGAGGGACCCGCAGAGAAAAAAAGCAGAGAGAAAAATCAGGCAGGCAGAATCAAAGTAGAAGACATCACAGATGTCTTCTACTTTGATACTAACCATACAAATAAAAGCCATTATAATGAAACTAGAAACGAATATAATAACCAATATAGAAGAAACATACATTTTCAAAAACTAAGATTCAGAACCTCTTCAAATAACCGTAGGGACAGAAGTACGTCCGATAACTTCAGAGAGAGGTCCCACAGATATTATAAATCACCACAACGACATATTATGAAAGACACCAAAAAACATACATATACAGAATCCATCCCTAAGAGAAAACCCAATCCGTCACCTACACGCTCTCCGATTCTAACAAGAAATAGATCTCAAATCCCTAATGATTTTAATAAAGCTTTTTTAGACAGGGGGCCATCCCCAAAAGAAAGACCCTTACAAAAGGGCCCAACATACCGTTCCTATGTGACACGAGAAAAAATTCCCACTGATAGCACATTCCCCGATAAAGAAAAGAAGAATTACAAGACGTTCAGAGGAAACAGAGGAAAGGGAAAATTATTAACATCGCAAAGTAAACATTCGCCCAATGAAATAATTAATTTATCAGCCCACACTTTAAGCACAACAGAACTGTCACTTCTTAACAAGGGTCTAAAATTTGCCCCAAATAAGGGTCCAAATGGATTTGATCTTTTTATCGATGTGCAAAAATATATTAGAAAACTAACGGTAAAAAAATTATTTTTGAAAAAAGAACAGACAGATCCTCTCGAAATAATTATTAATGATCCATTTTTACATACTAATTTTAAACCAAAATCTAAGTTCTTCCCATACCAAGAGAAAGGAGAACATCTTGAAGTATTTTTGGATATGCTTCTGAAAGAACTCAATAAATTAGAAAATGATAAAAAAAGACAACATAACCTAACCAAAAAAGAACAAGAAAGTATTAAAACATTGAAACAAAATAAAGATATAGTGATTAAAGCAGCAGATAAGGGAGGCGCTACGGTAATTCTAGACAGAAGTTACTATATGAAGGAGGCACATCGCCTATTAGAAGATGAAGCTACATATCAGAAATTATTAGCAGACCCCACAAAAACTTTCCAAAAAGAACTTTGTGAACTTCTAACGGAAGGTAAAAACAATAACATCTTAAATAAAAAGGAATTTAATTTCCTATACAGAGAATTTCCGAAAATAGCGATCTTCTATTTTCTACCTAAAGTACATAAGAATCCCAAAAATCCCCCAGGTCGACCTATAATAAGCGGAATAGACTCCTTAACAAATAACGTTTCTCAGTACGTGGATTATTTTTTACAAAAATACGTTACAAAAACTCCATCACACATTAAAGACACGACACATATTCTAGAAATAATGGAAGAAATCGTTTGGTCGGAAAGATACACATGGATAACAGCTGATGTATCTTCCTTATATACAGTCATTCCACACGAACAAGGGGTGGAAGCTATAAAAAATGTACTAAGTAAAGATCCACAAATAGATCCATTACAAAATCTTTTCATTACAAAATGCATTCATTTTATTCTCACCCACAACTATTTTCTGTTTAACAATCAATTTTTTCTACAAAAGTGTGGCACAGCAATGGGAACCAGATTTGCACCAAGCTACGCTAACCTATACGTAGCTGACTGGGAACAACATCAAATATGGTCAAATAATCCTTTCGGTGCAAATCTGGTTCTATGGAAACGCTACATTGACGATATACTTATTATTTGGCAGGGATCTTCGGAAGAACTCTTAAGCTTCATAGACTTTATTAATTCAAATACATACAATTGAAAATTTACTTCTTGCATCAATAAAGAAAAAATAGATTTCTTGGATCTTACATTAAGCGGTAAAGATAACGAAAAAATGATTACAAAAACTTTTTTCAAACCCACCGATGGAAATAGCTTCATAGATTTCTCCAGCCGCCATCATCCCCAATGGCTGAAAAACATCCCAAAAAGCCAGTTGGCTAGAATACGTAGGAATTGTACACAGGAGATTGATTTTATTAATCAAAGTGAACATTTACTTAAGAAATTTGAGGAGAAAAATTACCCCGACGAATTGTTAAAGGATAGTTTAGTAAAAACTAAGGATATGAAAAGAGAAAAGATGTTGCATAAAAAAGAAAAACGAATACAAAAAACAGATGAATTCAATTTCGCTTTCATTACTCAATATAATGACAAATCGTTTAAAATAAAAAAGGCGTTTGAAAAATGTTGGCCAATTCTACAGGGTGACAGCGTACTGCAAAATTTCCTTCCAGAAAAACCTAAGATCATATACAAAAAATTAAATAATCTCAAGAGCTTAATAGCCCCCAGCGCTCTTCCAAATGAAAAAATAAATAAAGATCACTTTTTAACCCATAAACCTGTGGGTTTTCACCGATGTGGCATATGCAAACTTTGCAAAACTTGCCACCTACAAGACAAAAAAACCACCTCATTCAAATGCACCATAACGAAAAAAGAATATAACATCCGTCATTTTATACACTGCACATCTAAGAATGTAGTGTATCTATTAGAATGTAAGTGTGGAATTCAGTACATAGGACACACATCTAGAGAATTAAAAGTAAGGGGTCTTAAACACTTAGGTGGAATAAGAAATAACAATATGAAGCACAGTGTCCCAAGACACTGTGTGAAATGTAATAAATTTTCGTTTCCTGATTTTAAAGTAATAGGGATCGATCTAGTATCCCCCCATTGGCGGGGAGGAGACATGAAAGAAATTTTATCAAAAAAAGAAACGGAATGGATATATAAATTTCAAACCTACAAAAAAGACGGTTTAAATGTAGAACTAGACATATCCATTTTTTTAAATTAAGTTTTTAAAATAACACACATATAAAAATGTTTTAAGTTTATTTTATTATACTGTTCATATATACAGTTCATACAATCATATATACGGTTTTCATCACAATATTTTTATTCAAGTTTATTTTTCACACAGTTCTTCACATACATATTTATTCATACAGTTTTATATAAAATTACATTTCTCGTCTTTACATAACATCATCTTTCATACATAACATCATCTTTATGCAATTCCATTCCATCTATGGGTTAACCATAGAACAGAAGGTTGTCAGTAATACAGTCACGATGGCATTTAACCAATTAACCAATGAATGAGATTGATACCAATATGCTCTCATTTATCTTTTTCTCTCTATTATGTCTTTTTCCCCGATGGGGTTCTGTCCAATGTGATAGATACCTACGAAAAAAAGAAACACACTCATTTAATACACTTGATCTCCAAATTGGTACCGATTAACATTGCAACTAGGTTGATACATTGTTTCATTTACCCACTTGAGCTTGGACAGAGTCCAAGCCACAAACCACAATCACAGATGTCTTCTACTTTGATTCTGCCTGTCTGCTTTTTCTCTCTGCTTTTTTTCTCTGCGGGTCCCTCAAAGCTCTGTAGATATATCCCTGCAAATTGAAAAGATTGAATGAAATAAGAACATTTGATACGTTTTCTGATTTGATAAATCATTTATTTTACATACTTACTGATCACGAATATCGGCCACTATGAGTCCTGACGAAATGAGGAAAAAGAATATTCTACACCATCCGGTACCATTTCGTCTTAAGGATTCTAAAGAACATTAATAAAGAAAAGAGATAAGAAGAAAAAAAGAAAAGAATAAACGTGATGACGCAGAGATGACGTAAACAGAAGGAGACGGCGAACTGGGACCTTAAAAAACCGCGAAAACACAGACAGGACACAGACAGATTCTTCAATTTTCTCCTGAGGAAGCCGATTATAATTCGGCGAAACGCGTTGAGATATTTTATAAATTTGGAATCTGGACTTTACAAGGACTTGATGAACACTCTTTGTGAAAGAAACTGCTTTTATGCGTAACCTACCCGTTACGCCGAATTATAATCGGCTTCCTCAGGAGAAAATTGAAGAATCGGTCTGTGTCCTGTATAAATTGCACTCACAAGTGTACTGAGCGATTACTTCTCAGTACACTTGTGAGTGCAATTTATATCACTCATTCTGTTTTTTGTCCTGAACTTATTACACTATATTCGTTTTTATTTTTATTTTTTCCCACATATCTATGCGCCCCGTTCATCTATATATCTGGTGATAACAAACAATGTTAATCTATTGTAAAACATTCAAGTAGGGGAGCACTTGGGTTTTAGTGATAACAATATGGTGTCTTTTGAAATAAACTCAAAAAGAAATTGCCGTATAACGTATAATTTTAAAAAGACCAATTTTAATAAGATAAGGGCAGCTTTACAACTTATTGACTGGCATAAACTCTTGAGTGAAAAAACACTGAGGAACACTAAGTATCTTCAAACAAATATTAGAAAGGTACACTTCTCAATATGTACCATTGGGTAATAAATATAAAAGCAGGGAAGTAAACCAAGAATTTAAAAATAAAGAAATGGGCTTTTAAAGCATTTAAATCAGAAAAATCAGAGGCATCCTATAAAAGATATAAGGAAGCCAATAATGTAAGCAAAAAGATGATTAGATGGGCTAAACTAGAAAATCAGAAAGTAATAGTCAAAGAGAGCAAAACTAACCCCAAAAATGACATTAAAAACTCAGGTACACTGAAAACAGAGATAGGGGTGTTAGTTAACAAGGACCAGGAAAAAAAAACTTTAACTATTTTTCCTCAGTATATATTAAGGAGGAACCTATGGCAATAGATATGCAAATGATTACTGCAAAAAAACAAATTGTGATTGGATGACTCAGGACAAGGTGCTGCAGCAACTAAAGCAAGTTCATGTCAACAAAGCACCGGGGCCTGACGGTATTCACCCACGAGTACTTAAGGAGCTAAGTGTGGAATAAGCGGACCTCTGTTTCTAATCTTTCGGGATTCTTTTCTTTCAGGAATTGTACCAGAGGATTGGAGGAAGGCAGATGTGGTTCCTATATTCAAAAAGGGTTCAAACTCTTTGCCTGGAAATTATAGACCTGTGAGCTTAACTTCTGTGGCTGGGAAAGTATTTGAAGGGTTTTTTCACAGTAAGGACAATAAGGATGTGGAATTCTCTGCCTGCAGAGGTAGTTTTATCAGAGTCTGTACAGACGTTTAAACAGCAACTGGATGTAAAAACATAATATTCAGGGATATTCTTTTTAAATTATGGGGAAACAGCTTCTTGATCCAAGGAGAGATCTGACTGGATTTTTTTGCCTTCTTTTGGATCAACAGCAATTAACAAATATGGGAAAGGCTGAATTTGATGGATGCACATTTCTTTCCAGCCTTTGTAACCTAAGCACATGGAAGAGAATGTGCTTGAGCTTAGGCAAGAAGAATGTTGGTGGGGTAAAACCAAACTCCAATTTAAAGTTAAACATAATTCTGAAGCACAAAATGAAGTCAATCTGCAATCTTTAAAGTCCAAGGATTTCCTTGCCACATTGAACAAGCCCATCAAGAAAAGAAAGACCTATTTAACTCCAAATATCTGCCAAATAATTGATGATACGAAGAGTACAGAAACTTATAAATCATTCTGAAAACCCATTTCTTGATGTTTTAAATACATTCTTGAATTTGGTTCAAATCAAAATATGTACAAAAAGAGAGCACAGTTGTTACTGGAAGTTTACCCAAGCCTCACACTTCCTAGTGGAATTATTATCTTGAATGCAGAAGATTACATTGGCAATGCAATTCAAATGTTTTTGAAAAAAAAAAAACATTCCCAGTGCAACTGAAACATTGACATGTCAAAATACACCATGTAAAAGTAACCGAGAAAAATGCAATATCTTTTGGCCAGTCAACACAAATGATCTAAGAGCGTGCTTTGCAAAGTCCCTCAAGGTCATTAACAGACCATGTTCACCCAATTACAACCAACTTACTACAATGATCTGTAAACCTGGACGACCTCTCATAATCGAGCCACGTGTTAGTTCACCAACAACAAAGCAATGGCTTTGGTTTACACACTATGGGCAGTTATAATGCATGTTCAAAGAGGCCATTACATTTCGTGTTGTAGAAGACATTTTTGGGTGGTACGGTGATATTGTGCGCACTGTGAAAACTGTTGACCCAAACAAAGTATGTGGACTTTAATAGGTAGTTGTATATGTTAAGGTGTAGCTTTTCTGATAACATAACAGATGTAACAAATGATCTAAGACAGGGGATAGGGGTGCAAATGAGCATCATGCGGGGCTGCCTACTGTTCATCCTGCAATGGGAAGCCGAGGTAAGAATCTCTATGGCTCTTAGCCGCGGAACCTCCAACATCGCATAGATTGCAAATGCGACCTGGAGTTCCGCCTGCAGCTCTGCTCTCACCTCAGCACCCGAGTGCTCCTGATCCAGCCCTTCCACTCTGCCAGCCGCATCCTCTACCTGGCTGAAATATTCGGAGGTCACAGAGGGGCAGAGCAAATCTGTGTGAGGCTTCTTCTTTGCGTAAGCTGCAGTGTGCATAGGGGTCACTGCTGGCTATCTCACACGATTGGTGATTACCTCTGTGTGCCACTACTTCTGTGTCAGGTACATTACTTTAATTACATTACATTACTTTTAATTAAAAAATATAATTTACATGTATTTACCTGCTGCTAGTGCCACTGTTCTAGTCACATAGACCTGCTCATCAGGACATATAGGGATTGTCACCAAGAGCTTGCAATCTAAGTCAAGTTAGCATTTCCTAAATAATTTAAGTAAATATTATAAACAAATGCTAGCTTGAGTTAGATTGCAAGCTCTTGGAGCCACTCCTGCCACACAATACACAGCCATTCCACATAACTTCACACACAGTCCCTTTTACAGTAGTAGAGCTCTGTGATGCACTCTGCACCACAATACTGAGTTGTATTGGTGTGGAGCTCTGTGATGGAGTGATGCACTCACTTTGATGTACTTTAATGTGAGTTCTATCTCTGAGGAGCTCTGAGATATGTTCATTCACTGCATATTACTGTGTTTTATTACTACTGAGCTCCGTGATACATTCATATACTCTGTGCATACATGAATGTTTTATTGCCATGGGGCTCTGTGGTGAATTGATGCACTCACTTTGATGTACTTTAACACGAGTTCTATCTCTGAGCAGCTCAGTTGCTCTGTACATAAGTATGAGTCCTGTAATAAACTTAAATTCTGTAAATTACTATGTGGCTTTACACCACAACAGGAGTAGCGGGCAGTGGGAGGCTAAGAGTGTCAACTGAGTGCTAATGTGAGGGAAATTGCACAGAAAGATCAGCTGCCATATTGCAGTGCTGGACCAGTCTACCTGACAAATATATTTGCTTGAAGAAAGTGGTATTTGCGTTGCTTTCAGCCTTTGGTTCAACATATAATCTGTGAGCAAACACTTTCACATATGAAGATAATTTTGAATCCTCGTTGAAGCCGTCTCACAAGCAGCTCATTTGCTCTGTACATAAGTATGAGTCCTGTAATAAACTTCAATTCTGTAAATTACTATGCGGCTTTACACCAAAACAGGAGTAGCGGTGGGAGTGGGAGGCTAAGAGCGTCAACTGAGTGCTCTCAGTCAGTCACTGTCCTAATGTTTGGTATGAACTGGTATGGCGACAGGTGGAAGCTCAGTCTCCCTCACATCATCATTGGAGGCCGGGCTGCCAGGGACCAAGCTTCTCTGCTAAATGGTAAGCAAACCACTTAGTAGTGAAGTGGATCCTGGCACCCATGGACTCCCAGCAACATAACCACTTAACTATGTTGAAGTGGTTATGGTTCCTACAGTGTTCTTTTAACTATTGTGTGGAAAAGGGATCTTTGTACCTTTTTACCCTCTTGAAACACATTTTTGTTATTATTAGATTGGGGCTGAACTCTCCGGGCCTGTTTGTGGCTTGTCCCCTGTACTTGAAATTTCTTGACATTTCTGACAGAATGAGACATTTACACCTATTTAATATTTTAAAAATCCTTGCACCTCTTGATTCATTTTATTTTCCTGTTCAGTTTTTGTAGGTATAAGTGTATATAAAAAAAAGGGTGAAAAAAAGCACCCAAACAAAATTTCCACCTCTGCAGCGCGGTGGCTTTCTGAGAAAGAAAAGCAGTTTTCATGATGTTCCTTTTTGTTTAAGGAATATTTTTTTTTTCAAAAGGCACCTTTTTTTCTTAGTAACTTAGTCTTATTTTGTGAATGTAATCAATGGTAAAAAAATATTAGGAAAGAAAGAAGAGAAAAATCCAAAAGAAGAATGAAAATTTGCAAACAATATGTATTATTGTGACATTACAGAAAAGGTTTTTTTTTCTTATTGCAGGATTGAGAGCAATCACAGTGTTTGCAAGAACAGTCCTCCCCACATCTCAACTTTAGATTTCAAATCCTATATCCACTTGTGCTAAAATGTCTACCAGCAAAAAGCAAATGCTTGACATCCGTACTTTTCAACCTTCATGGACTGAGGAATATGGAATTTTGTACAGCAAAAAGATTGTGCTGTGTGTGCGTTATGCTGTGAAAGCGTTGTTTGCCGAACATCAAGTGTTAAAAGACATTTTCAAACCAAACACGAATCATTTAATGACATGGATGCCAAGATGGAAGGCATCAAAAAAGCAGTTTCTGGATATAAAAAAAACAAGCAAGTATATTCAGCATATTCAAGTAATTGGAGCAAAGAATAAAGCTACTGAATGTAGTTATAAAATTGCTCAGTGTGTAGCAAGAAAAGGGAAACCTTTCACAGATGGTGAATATATTAAAGACGCCTTTATAAACAGTGCTGAAGTTTTAGTTTCTGCAAGAACAATAGAAAGACGAGTGACCGAAATGACGGACAATATACAAGAGAAGCAGAGAAGAAGTTTAAAAGATGCTATTGTCTTCAGAGTCGCTGTGGATGAAAGTGTAGATCTAAACGACATGGCTCATCTTGCAGTAGTTGCTCGCTACTGCGAAAATAATCATGTTTATGAAGAATTATGTTGCCTCAAATCACTCGAAGGATCAAAGGGAGAGGACATTGTGTCTGCGTTTGCAGATTATTTAGAAAAAAATAGATATAAATAAAATATTCTGTATTACTACAGATGGTGCCCCAGCTATAGTTGGAAAAAACAAAGGATTTGTAAAACTTCTCCAAGAACGCATTGGTTGTCCAATACTGAACTTTCACCGTATAATTCATCCAGAGAATTTGTGTGCAAAAATCTCATCTTCATCCTTAAACTTTGTGATGGAAACAGGGAACAGTAAATTTTATAATTAGCTGCTCTTCATTAACCCACTGACAGTTCAGGTCCTTACTGGAGGAACTGGAGCATTCGTATTCAGATCTCCCTCTGTACAATAATGTTTGTTGGCTCAGCCGGGGCAAGGTATTGAACAGATTTGTAGCATGCATGGAGGAGATCAAGAGTTTCACCATTGAAAAAAGTTAGAATTCCCCACAACTAAGTGATATCAACTGGCTCCACACACCTGAATGACCTGAATTTACAATTGCAGGGAGAAGGACAAACTGTTCTTCATCTTTATGAATACTGGAAAGGATTCATGGAAAAACGGAATGTCTGTTGTCGTGATATCACTAATGACATACAAGTATTTTCCCAGTGTAAAAGCACATTCAGCCAACTTTTCCAGTCAACCCGGAGTACATTGAGGCGCTGACAAAACAATTCACAGAACGATGTCAAGATTTTCAGATCCACGGGCTCTTCAAATCCAACATTTTCTTTCTGTATCAAGCCCGACTTAATTGAATCCATCCAATTTGATCTAACATATAATTTGTATTTGTTATCATTAATAACATATTTACTTTCCCAACCATTTGCCGGCACACCAAGGGACTTGAAGGTTTTACTTTGGCACACCACTACCAAAAAGTTGCCTACCCCTGATCTAAGACACTCTCTATAAAGTTAATCTAAGGTCATTCATAGACCATATGCACATCAACATGCTGCAATGATATGAAATTGTGGCCCATTTGGCCACATTTGGTTCACCTACAACAAAACAATGTTTCTCTGATTTTCCAAATGAAATTATATGATTTGTAAACTATGAGCATATATATTCATAGTGCAACTCCTATCACACACACCACTAGAAGATTTCATAACCACTTATAGTCAGTTATTTCAGATCTCGTCACATACACTTTCCGTACACTCAATTAGGAGACTTTACATTCACATCCTGTCTGTCATTTTTGATCACCTTATCAATATGAAAATATATAATTTAGCGTTTTTTCTTTTTATTTATTTATTTATTTAATTCATATACAAAATACAAGACTCACGATATATTTTTTGATGAATTTAAGCCAACAAGGCAGTCTTTTAATTTTTCGGCATCGTAACAATTCAAAACGATATAAGACAGCTTTCTTTTTCTTTTCTTGACTGATTTACGCCGTGTGAACCAGCACAGTAGATCACGGCAAGTCCGGTATACACGTCTCGTTCGGATGGTCGGTTTTCGTTACGGACAACTGACGGAAAAAGCCGAAATAAGCCGAATGTACCTGATTGTCTCTAGACTGAAAACGTCAGACGGCACGTCAGAAAAAGCGACGGAACATACAGATAAAAGAGACGACGATACCGAAAACCGAACAGAAAATCCTTCTCTTGAGGAAGCCACACGGCGAAACGCGTCAGAAGGACCATACGGAACCCACACAGCGGATCTACTTTTATTATTTTTATCCACGAGGAAAAGACCACACGGGACTCCCTTTCCCCCCCCCTTGGTGGACTTCATTCGTTTTAAATACACTCCGTGCATGGATAAACTGTGAGTGCAATCTAAAGAAACATTTTTGTTTTCACTGAGATACTGCACTATGTTCAGTTTTATCTTCTAGATCTTATATGAAGATCAATTAAAGATTTCATTTTTTACCACACTTGAGAGGCCTGAAGCATTCTGTCCGTTTGTGAGTGCATTTATATTTCCATACACTTCTTAGTGTCTAAACGATTTACACTATATATATTTGTTTTTCTTCCCTATATGTACCTGCGCCCCAATCATCCGTATATCTTCATATTTGCACCCTAAGGAAGAGTGCTTTTTTGGGTTGCTGCGGTCATTTGGGAAGTATATTTTATATATTATTATTATTATTTTTCACTTTTTCCACTATTTTTATTTTACTCACGTACACGTGATATAGCATATTATTTTATTTCACATAAAAACAAAAGATGTGGAAGCAGAATTGGAGATAGAAACGGTCAGCAGAAAATGTAGGGGAGAGCTTGGGAGAGAGAGTGAACGGGAATAAGTGTGAGAGATAGGGTGACCACACGTCCCGGATTGCCCTGGACAGTCCCGCAATGGGACTTTAAGTCCTGGGCAGCCTCAATCAGGCTGAGTCCCTCCTTACTCCTTACACCTAAACTGCAGCCAGCACCAGGTATGTGTGTCTGACTGTGTGTGACTGTGTTTGTCAGTTTGGACTACTCTGTCTTCTATAACGCTGACCCCGGCTAATGTTATCTGGACTTTGCTGTCTTCTGTGATCCTGACCCTGACTATACTTACCGACCTGAGCTACTCCTGCATAGCGGACTCCTCATTCTCCCGAATCTTACATATATGTTGTAAATGACCAAAATCGATTTACAAATTGAATATTATATCTACTATAAAAAGTTGTGGTAAAGCTCAGATCACTAACCATGCTGTTAACTACATGCCTAAATGAAAAGTGTTCCTTTTGGGCAATGTGGGCACAAAATATGCAAATTGATAAATTTCCCTACAAATAAGCAATACAGTTGCATACTAAACAAGATGAAAACAAGAGGAAAACAGTTTACAACATTGTGATGCAAAATACTTTTTTGGATGCAGAAAAATCCTAAAAAATAATGCAATTAATTTAAAATACATTCATCATGCTAATATCCATAGTCTTACAAACCAAATGTTGGTGATTTTTTGGCTCCATAGAGGAAAGCACTGCATGAGGAAAATAAAACAGAAATCAATTGCTTTCTATCTCTCACAGTATGACAGAGCTGGCAAAAAATGAACTAGCAAATCAATAAAAAAACTAAATCAAGAACTTTGTGAAATAACAAACACTTCCCACCACCTGCAAAGGAAACAGCAATAAGCCAAAACAATTAAAACAAATGCCAAAAAACTACAGTTGTAGCTTACAAAAAAGAAAATTGTCATTAGCAGAGTGCAATATGTTCTTTCATACCAGAGGTGTTTATAGACAGTCTGTGTATCTGCTATGCATTGCTTGCTTACAGCATAGGCACAAATGTTTACGGTTTTTCGAATTTGTCTTTACAAGCAAAAAATCCTTTCATTGTACTTTTGTAAGAAAAGGAACACATTTTATTAACCTTTGATGCTCCATTGATCAATAAAAAATAAAATAACTTGGGTTATTTCATTTTAGAAGTATTATAAGTGATTTATACAACTTGAGTCCTAAGGTTAAATGGACTAGAGCAGGGGTCCCAGACCAGTACTGGTCCGTGGCTTATAAGCAACTGGGCAGCACCGCCCACATTGCGGTGATGGAGCAAGTGGTGGGATTCAGCTGGTTCGCAGCCTATAATCGGGGTTTATCGTAATTTGTGTCGCTCGATGCCCGGGACATGCAGTTTCGGGCGCTGGGCCCTGTGGGTAAGCACCAGGGTTAGGATCCAGAACTCCTGCAGGGGACCTGGATCCTCCTCTCCGGTAGCCATAGAGGTCTGTGAGATGTAGATAACCCCGCTCTTATGAAGGAGCATATCTAGTGGGGCATAAATCATATCAGGGGAGCAGAGTGGCATACCTAGGGTGACATAAAGCATATCAGGAACTCACTTCAAAGTGTGTTTATCCTTCTGGAGAAACATCTCCAGTACTGTACAGAATACTCCAAGTGAGGTCTCACCAGTGCTCAGTACAAGAGCACGAGCTCTTCCCTCTAGACAACTGCTAGCATTTCCTGCTATTCTATTACATTGTCTACCTAGCCCTAAAACCTTTTCCTCACACGTTGAGGTCAGGGCAGTATCAAATATTCTATACGCTGTCCTTGGTTTAATGCCCTAGATGCATTACTTTGCCACATTAAATGCCAGTTGCCACATCTCTGACCATTTTTCCAGTTTACCCAAATGATTTTCTATTTAACTTATCCCTCAAGGAACATCAACCCTGTTTCACATCTTTGTGTCATCGGCTAAAAGAGATACCTTACCATCAAGACCTTCTGCAATTTCACAAATGAAAATATTAAAGAGAATGGGCCCAAGTACAGATCCATGGGGTACTCCACTAGTAACAATAATTTGCATTGATCTAAACTCAGTGTGCAGTTTATTTATAAGTGTTCTATGTGTGTCAAAGGTCTTACTGAAATCTAGATACACAATGTTTACGGTGCAAATAAACATTTTAGCACATTTTTGCTATGTGGGATGAGAGTGTGTGTAAACTGGGCACCAGAGGACTCTTTTTAACCACAACCTGAATTCATTAAATATTGATGAGAATTCTGTGTAAAGGGGCATAGCTGACACTGCTTGCTAAAGAAAAAGCTGCACACTTTTTTGGCCTTTTATTGCTGTTCATCATATGGATGTATATCGCTAGGTAAACCAAGCATTTTCCAGGTTTAAGATTTATTGGAAATTATCTTTGTATTATTTGAAATCTGGTTTACATTGTTGTCACTATTGTTTATTTTGTTGTGATTAAAAAAAAGGATTTATTTATTAGCATTATTTTTGCTAATTATTTTAAGTTCAACAAAACAATGTATCTACAAAGTGTAAATTGAGAGCTTTATCTAAATTCTGCTATACTGCATCCACTAGGAACTAATGATAGATCTAACTAACAACGATATCTTTTGAAGGGGCAGAAATTAATTTACACTCCAAAAACATTTTTTTTAACCTTACAAGTAAAAGGACTTTGATTAGCTACAACTCCCTTGATCGTTTACCTGTCTAATAGTTCATCGACAGCTGGAGTGCTACATGTCACATTTCTTTTATTACTAATGCAAAAAGTGTATGCGTGGTTTCAATAAGTGCAGAGAATATTCATTACATCCAAAAATCGTCTTCCCGTCCTTGTCTTTTCAAAGCGCTGACCTTTCTCTTTTATTTTTTTCATACATTTTTATAATTGCTTATTAGCATCAGAGTTTACAAACACTCACAGACCTCCATTCAATTTCCATAGTATTTGGTTTTGTACTTAAATTAATAAATCTTTATGTTGTCAATATGGTTTGGAGATTAAACTAGATAAAAAGATTGATGCATTTTATTCCATGGTGAACAACATCTATTTGTTTACATGGAATTTGTTTTAGAATTTTGAAATCAAATATAGTAGTGTATTAAATGCTTAAATTGAACTTCCTAAATATTCTAACTAATCAAGCCATCATGTTTTAAACTTTTTTTATCATAATAAAACATAGTAACGTAGAATTTCACAGCAGATAAGAATCATTGGGTCCATCTATTCTGTCTATGTTTGACTGATATATGGATTGAAACCCCAACCAGTCCTTGGTCTTGTCCCATAGTCAGGATAGCTTTATGCCTATTCCATAAATTTTTAAATTCCTGCACTGTAGTCTCCACCACTTCTGCTCGAAAACCAAGAATTTTCCATGTCTCAGATTTATTGGAAATTATGTTTGTATTAATTTAAATCTGGTTTACATTATTTTCTCTATTTTTAATTTTGTTGTGGTTCAAAAAAAGATTTAACTATTAGTATTATTTTAGCTAATTGATTAAAGTTCAACAAAACAATTCTGCTATACTGCCCTTACTAAGAAATAATGATAGATCTAACAAACAACTATATCTTTTTGAAGGGGCAGAAATTAATTTACACTCCAAAAACATTCTTTAACAAGTAAAAGGACTTTGATTAGTTACAACTCCCTTGATAGTTTACCTGTCTTCTAGTTCATCGACAGCTGGAATGCTACACGTCACATTTCTTTTGAAACTTCCTTAAATATCTTAAATTATCAACTCATATTTTTATTATCATAATAAAACATAGAAACATAGAATTTTACAGCAGATAAGAATCATTGGGCCTACCTAATCTTCTTCTTTGAACATGCAAAGAACATTTCTTTGTTTTTGCACTGTACTCAGTGCAGTAAGGCTTGAAATACCTTTGGGATCTCACATACATGTTTTATGGCAGTGATGTCATGTATTTTATTTTATATTTTTTATTTTTATTTCTTTGGGAGGAAAAACTACTACCTTCTTCAGATCTGTTTGTGTGGATCACAATGTGATCAGCAAGCATGGCTTCATAGTCCTGCACTGCAGATTACAATAATTGCATTACCACTCTTGGTATATTTCCGTGTCAAGCAACACATCAATATGTGTTCAGTACCTTCTCCTGAGCACAGTGATACCCCACATGGATAGGTTTGTTGTGTTATTTGGGCACTAAAAGGCCACATTTGAGAGATGTGCATTTTTCAACAAGGAATTTTAACATGTTGAAAATTCTGCCCACATATCCTATTTGGATATGTGGGCAGAATTTTCTGAACTGAAACCAATATGTGTAAATACCTTTTTTCTATATCTGTTTGAATATGTAGAACATCTGTTTGAATATGTGTTTTGGCAGTTTTTTTAATATATATATTCAAACAGATTTAGAAAAAAAACAAGTATTTTTTTCTACATCTGTTTGAATATGTGTTTTGGCAGATGTAAAACTACTTGTTTTTTTTTTAAATCTGTTTGAATATATATATACCATATATATATATATATATATATATATATATATATCTAATTATAAAAAACCCTGCCAAAACACATATTCAAACAGATGCAGAAAAATACTTTTTTTTTTTTTACATCTGTGAATGTCGTGAAGGGGTTAAAAGAAGCCCCCTGAATTTCGTCTGAACTGAAAGGGCATGAAACCAAATTTGTTGTGCAAAAAAAAAATGAGCCAAAATGTTGGTACCTTCCTGCTATCCGGAGCCAATCCGTTTGAGCCAATTTGTTTTTTTGAATATGTGAATCTGTTTTTTTGAATATGTGTAAATACATAAAAGGTGTAGTGACAGCTGGCTACTGTGTCAAAATGGCCACAAAATGAAGCTCTACTTTGGCTCAAGTATTTTCTGGGATAGTAGAAAGTCTACTTGTTGAAAGAAAGTCAACATTCGCACCAGAAATTAGTTCACGGATAGTCTTCTACCTTTTGTGACAGCTGGACCAAGGAATTGACGTTGATCAAGTGGTGCGAGGTTAAATAAGAACACAACTGGAACAACTACATGCGAGAAGTCTGTGGTAACTACCGCATCAAACTACCAAAACAGAATATTGGAGACAAAGGATTAATCGTTAAAAATCATCAAGAGCTTGTTCACTAAGCGTAAGAACAATGCCGGATGAGTGTTTCCTCAGCAGTGGGTATTCAGAGGAATTTGTTGGGAGACCTGCAAGTGCTTCTTGGTCGAAGTTACCGATGGCAGTGCAACAAACTTAATGATGGTCATTTTTTAAAACAGGCTCCATCATTTACTCACATAGTTGGCCTACAAGACAGAGAAATTGGAAAAGTCCAGATTTCAGCATTTTAAAGTCAGTCATCGCTACAACTTCATTGATCTGCACACTGGCATTCACACACAGAGTGTTGAGCGAATGTGGAGATCAGGTAAATGGCAGAACATTATCTGGAGTCTTAATTGGCTGAATTCATTTGAAGGCAGCACGTGGGACACGAGGACGTATTTGAGTCACTGTTGCAATGAAAGTGTTTTGGCCTTTGAAATCTCAATTACAATTGTATCTCTATTGTTGTATTGATAAATTGTTTTGAATAATAAATAAGTTCATAAAAGTTTATTAACAGGAAAGTACCAACATGTTTTGAAATAATTAGCTTAAAGGACCTGATGCATGTAGTAGATCAATACATATCAGTTTGCACATATCCTTTGATTTGGCGGATATTAAACTCCATTTCCACTTGGTATTTTAAAACTAAAAAAGAATGCTAAAATAATGCATAAGTTGTGGAGAATAGAAAAACAGTACCTTTTCTTTACTACACTAAAAAGAGCAGGATAAACACATAAGTGATATGACTCTTGCCACAGCTGATTAGCCACGGGGTTGCCTAGCCTTGGCCTGAACAGTGATACAGACGATTAGTGAACCATTTACAGTTAAACAGACTAGCATTATGCAGTTTTCTGGAGTTACACTTCATTACCCTGGTATTTATAAACAGTAGTTTCATGTCTCAGCATAGCCTTTTACAGACCTGCAGTGAATGTGTCTCAAAAGAAGTGCAGATGTGCCCGTCAGAAAAGGCTGGTGTCTTTGCAAATAAAATTATGCTGTCACCTTTTTCCTCAGCCCTTGGCGTTCTGTTGGCAGACGGGACAAGGTTGACTAAAGGTGAGGATGGGGCTCCTAATGTAACAGTTAACAGTATCAAACCAAGTATTGGAAATTCCTAATGTCAGGAACTGGGTCCATACAGACCACTGTAAAGACCCAGAGCGCCCATAGATTGTTTTCAGGAGTTACGGTGCAGTAGCGGAGTTGGACAGGGCCTGGTGCAGGGCGACAGCACTGTCCCGGTGGGCATCTAGGGTTGTGCAGCCACATATCAGCACCCTGACATAGCAGCGGATGATGACAGAACAGAGCAGAAATTGGAGATACCCTGCAAGCACCCTGGAGCAGGTATGAGACATAGCACTGGAATCATGTGCAGGATGCTGCAGGCTGAGAGTATGGAAGCTAAGCGTAGTATATAGCAGAAACATATAGCAGAAACATATAGCAGAAACATATAGCAGAAACATAACAAGCACGGGACAGGGAGACCAAGCAAGAACCATAACCAGACAAGATATACATAATACAGGGCACAATACAGAACAGACAAGGAATACGCAAGATCTGACATGAACAGGACACCCCTCTTCTGGGGTTACAGGACAGGACACCCCTCTACCGGTGGTTACAGGACAGCACACCCCTCTACCGGGGTTACAAAACAGGACACCCTTCTACCGGGTTTACAAGACAGGACACCCCTCTCCCGGTGTTACAAGACAGGACACCCCTCTACCGGGGATACAGGACAGGACCACAAGGCACAGAGCTGACAAGACTGACCAGGCAACACATGACAAGAATACATTGAGAGAATTTAAGATAAGACCAAGGACTGATTAAGATTTCAGTCCTGGCAACAGGAAAAACTGTTAGACTTGGTCAGAAGAATGTGCCTTATCTGTTGTGAAAGACTATGTTTCTATTTATTTAAACGAAAGATATGTACCAAAACAATTAACTACACACAGTGCATTTCCAGGCCTAGGTCAACTAGTCCTAAGACAGCAGGTCTAGGTGGACAGTAGTCCGTCTGCTACAAAAATGGGAGGCAGATCGCCCTCTTTGTCGATCAAACTCGATGTCCTATGAACTATGATGTCCTGCTGCACAATGGGCCAGCTCAGCACAGCCTCCATTGACTGTATTAAAAACTGCTGTGTGCCTTTACGTCATATGACGTCATCTGCTGGCGTGCCGTGTCTTAAAGGCATGCATTGCATTTTAATGCATTCAAGGTGTCGACTGCAGAGAGGGTAGCTGGGAGTGCTGCCTGGGTTAGGCCTAGGGCGTCACCCAAGGTGAATATGCCACCAATTGTGTTGATGCAACAAACGTTACCTGAATGACACTAAGAAGAGCACATAGTGTTTAAAAAAAAAAAAATAATACATAACAAGAAAAGCTGGCATCTTGCTTATTCCTATTAAGAGGAGAGGGGGTCTCTTTTTCTACTAATTTGAGGGTTTTTCTACTAAATTGAGGGTTTCTGGAAAGACAAGCTAACAAAGTTTTTTTTTACACAAAGTAAATTATTCAAAAACTTGGGTGAAACATATTGATCTAGATGCACGTGAAACCCAATTAAATCCGAGAAAATGTTTCCAAGACCTTTACCTGAAAAATAACCAGGAAAGATCGATCAGTAAGCCATTACGTGTTAAGCACTGGCAAAATGCCCCTTTTAAGAAAAAAGAAATCTCGATAAAAAAAGGTAACATATTATAAAAGAGGATGGACAGGCTTCTAGCTCCATAATTAGAATTTTTTTAGCCTACAATGGTTGGGCTGTATGATGTTCCTTATGGTCCAAGCTGTTTTGTTATTTTTTTATTATAAATTGCAAAGACATTACACAATCGCAACCACGACTCCAATACATTAAAAAGATCTCTACCTGCTCAACCCGTTTTCAAAGGTAAAATAATAAGTAGCTTACTGTCGGAAAACAGAACATTTCTCTTTACCTTTTATCCGTAGATTTCATCATCTAAATTGTATATGTCACTTTACAGAAAAGAGAGACAAAAAGATAACTATTTAACATAATTTACAATTTACCTAATGTGCAACCAGCTGGTTCAAAAATGTAATCCTTAATGACCTATTCCACATGTGTGGCCCACAAAATTTAAAATGATCTATTTCCTTGATCCATTCTCCCCATTTCTGCAGGTTTTAAAGGTAGGCCCTATTTATTTTATTGAATCATTTTTCCATTTTTCATTGGCATCTTGTTGTTTCAGATGTTCTTCTGAAAAATTCTGTTCTTTTTTCCAAGTCCTGGCTATTAGAATTTTTGCTGCAATAAGACAGTAAATTGATAAAAAATCTTTTAATCCTATACAACTTGTTAGTATTGCTTTTCTTTGGATTTCTAAAAAGATGAATTTTATAAATTTTAGATCTTCCCTTCCTCTAATATTCTAAGATTTCCACTCCTTTAGTGTTAAGTTTTCTACATTATATTCAATCCTGGTAATGGAATGGAAATATGTAGGTGTATAATTTATATTCAGTTTTTGCTTAATTCTTTCTCGTATTAGCACCATTTGCCTAAAAAAAATCTTTAGTCCTCTTTGAACTCCAGACCATTGAGGTTAAATATTATGGGTAACAAGCTTCTTATTCCAATTTAAACCAACCTTCTCTTTAAGATTCTTCTGTTTGGATCATAGCAATTAGAAAAACTATGCTAGCTTCATAAATTAAAAGGTAAGCATAACCCTACTTTTTTATTTTGCAGGCCATTATAGATCTGTTAATCCGGGGTTTTCCTTCTCCACACGAAGTTCTTGAAGCCTACCTGAATCACTTCCAACCAACTCTGTGGGACTTTCAAGGGGAACATGCAAAATATATACATCCATTTGGGGAGGATATACAATTTTAATATGTTCACCCTATCACACCACAAAATTTCTAATTGTCGCCATGTTTTAAGATTAGTCTGTTTAAGCAAAGCCATAAAACGTACCTTCATGAGTCTTTCTATATTATTATTATGTTGAATAACAATTTGAACTATTCAACTTAAATTAGCTCGGTATCTCAGTTATTTTATTTTTTTCATATTATTAAATTGGGCAATAGTTTTAAACAAATTTAATTTGTAATTTGAGAATTTACTATAGTCCCTGATCTCCTTCATTAGGGGAGGTAATGTTATGCATAGAGAGATTTTCAATTCCTCTTGTTGCATAGGGAAGCCTTTAATAAATGTATCACTAGTTCTCTAAATACCCAAATCCCTCCTTCCTACATCACTTTCATAGCTACTCCTTTATCTCCCTAAGCTTCCTCTGCCTTCCTTTTTTTTTAATTTGTGAATTACATTACTGAATCAAGTCAAGAACCAACCGGTCTCCTTTGGATCATCAGGAAGCCGCGGAGTTTGTTTGACTCACAGCGCACTAACACGCAATCTAGCGTGTTCACTTGTTTGTAAGTGCAAATTGTATTATTGTCCTGCACTATGGGAAAGATACTGCACCATTTGGTTTCTACTGTTTTTGTTATTTTAGACTGACAAGAAAGAAAGAGTGTGCTAACCACCACATAACTATACATTTGAGTTTTTTATACTACACCATTGTTGTTTTGTTTTTACTTTTTTCTCTCTTTCTGATCTGTTAACACGTTTATTTTTTCTCCACTGGGGGTATCAGAGCACATTGGTTTGTAGACATAATTATGGCTCAGGTGATGGATTCCTTCTCTCTATGTAGAGAGGAAAGAGTTAAAAAAAACTTGACAATATTTTTTCACAAGAACCATCAAGTCATGAGTCTATTTTGAATTGTTTATTCAATTAGAAAGACTCATTGAAAAAAGAAATAAAAAGATGGTGGGAAATTACTTTTATTGAACAATATGTTAAGACAAAAACCATTCCAAAGGGACTACGTATCTATAAAACTCCAGCTTTTGGCACGGATGACCCAGCCTTTATGCAGGAGTGGGATAATACATTAGATGAATGCTTGTTTAAATTAATGAGACTTATAATAGCTCAACAAAATGATCAATTAAAAACTATAGAAAGAGAAATACAAGGTATAGAGGAGGAGATAAAGGAAAAGGTAGATAGTACTAGTATCATCACAAGAAAAAGAAACATAGAAGGGAAAATGCATAAACTAGAGGAACAAATTATTGAAAATAAATGTTTTAGAGATAAAACAAGATACAAAGGGGAACATATAGAACCAAAGTCACACATGATAGACGTCCCAACATTGCAACAAACCTCAGGTAAATCTAATTTTAGAAACTACTATTACTATTATTTTAAATCTAATTACACCAGAAATACATATTAGAAATACTATGATAGCTACACCTTATATAGACGTCATTACCCTTTTAGAAACAGGGAGAAAATTAGATCAGCAGATTAGGAACATAAAAAGGAGGTTTTTAGACAGGATGCCATCCCCAAAGGGTGGCACCAAAAGAAAGGAAACGCCTCCACACAGGGAAGTATTGGAATTGAGGAACAGATTTGTTCTTGGAAGGTTTTGTCCTTGGAAGAAAAGAAAGTTCCAAAGGGATCAAGTGGACAGAGAGGAAGAGGAAAGAAGACAGAATTTAATATAGGATTAGAACTGGGAGACATAGGCATTGTCAATATATCTGGAGTCCAATTGGCGATCTATATACTTAGAGGGGACTATTTGGTTGGGACATTTATTCTTTATATTTTAATATTTATTCACTTATTTTTTGGGACCAATAATATTTGAGGGCATGTCCCATAATAAATCTATATAAGTACCTTTATTTTCCATTACTCCTGCTTTTCAAAGGATACAGCATTTGCCCCTGTCTAGCACTTCACTCTCACCATAATTGGCACTAGCACTTTATTTCAGTGAAAAACTTTCTCTCACTTCTGCAGTTTTTTTGGAGACACAGCATTTGCTGTTTTAACACTTACACTTTCACTATAATAGGCTTCAGCACTTTATTGGACAGTTTTTTTTATTTGTGAATTACATCACTGAATCAAGTCAAGAACTAACACTAAGGGAAAGATACTGCGCCATTTGGTTTCTATTGTTTTTTGTTATTTTAGACTGACAAGAAACCTACAGGAGCTTGAAAATATATTGCGAGTGTGATAACCACCACATAACTATACATTTGTGGTTTTTATGCTGCAACATTTTTGTTTTGTTTTTATTTTTTTCTCTCTTTCTGGTCTTGCCGCGAGCGTCCCTAAGTGGATATATATTGTGTAGTGTGTGGTGCAGATAATATTCCTGAAAATATTACTTTGGAGGTCATTTTTTGCAGTTTTTTTTGGCAGGGGTTAGTACGGGGTTAACTGTATTGGTCGCCATCAGGGGGTCCTCTGTTATTAACCAATGAAGGGCAGCTACTCGTCACTGGTTGATGCCAGATGAGCCTCTTGGTGGCGTCCAATAGAGTCGCTCTTACAGACCTTTAACTCATGACGCCCAAGCCATTAGTCTCCCCAGGCCAAGTTGCTCCGAGCTGTACCTTGCCCTGCCCTTTGGCAGGTACAGCTTGGAGCAACTTGGCCTGGGGAGACCGTTGATCTCCCTGCTCCTGGAGTTAAAGGTCCATACGAACGACTCTTTTGGTCGCTGGCAGGGGCCACCTCTGGCATCAATCATTGACGTTTAACTACTGATGCCGAAACTTGGCCTGGTGATTTTCAGGCTTCAGTTTCAGTTGATCCCCAGGCCAAGTTTTGGCGTCAGGAGATAAAGGTCCATACAAACGACTCTATTGGTTGGTGGCAGGGGTCTCCACTCTATCATTGAAGATTATCACTAAAGAAGACCACCTGGCAGTCTGGAAGTCACACATCCACCACCCCCACAAGTTTAAGGCCCCCTCCAACAGAAACAACTCCAGGAACGCCATGTTCTTGATAACCAAATTAGAAACCCACTCCTCGGGCCACCAGGCCCCACACCAGTAGCCTTTAACTAATCCCTAAAACCAACACTACCTGAAACATCCGTACACAGCTCCTTGGTATACAAAACCCGTGCTCAAACCTGATGTCCACCAAGGCGGCAACCTCGCGCCTACTGTAGTAGGTTAGCCAAGGCAGCATCATGTCACACCTCAGTGGGGTTTTCCCCTTTTGCACCAGCTGAACAAGCCTGGGCACTCCATTTTCTGCAGTTAAAGCCACTTGACAGACTGTGGACCCTGCTGCAACCAGAGCACTCATGCTTGAATTTGCAGAAGCCATTAAACAGCCAACAGGTCCATTTTTGTCCGGAGGCCAATAAAGCACCCTGCCATTCGTTGCCCCCCTTCAAAAAGATGCAACAATTAGGACCATCATTAATTTGAGACAAAGCAATCTGGTCCTACCAACTGCCCGGGATAGCCGCCAACTGCTGATGAAACTGCAGCCACCACGCCAAACCCACATATTCACAGTAAGCCTCCCAGATCCCATCAACATAGCAAAATAATACTAAGCACTTAAACAGTGACCTCTTCCCTTCCCAATAACGCTTGCCAATATGCAAAAAGCCTTGGACCACTTCTGCTCTGCTCTCTTCTGGGTTTGTCCCCATATCTGCTCACCTCAAGGGAGAACCCAAACCTAAACAGCAATCCAGAACCCTTTGCTAACCCCTTAAATAAGCTCCTAACCTCCCCCTGAACTCTAACTGACCCTCCAGCCTTGCCCTGCTGTGCAACTCTGTTAGGGGCCTCTCAAGTCAATGCTAACCCAGTGGGCATAGTATATGTAAATATAAACTTTGTGCACAAATATTAAGCAAGTGGGTATTTTAACCATATCATCATTTGTATGCATATTTACCAACTCCAAGCTCTATAAACTTAAATGCTTTTTGGATTTAAGCATATCAGGCGATGTGTATTTGTGTAATGAAGGAGGGTCTGGCGTAAGCAGATGAACACCCTATGTCAAGGCATGCCTAATTATTAATTAATTAATTCTGGCAAAATGGGCAGAAAATAGATTTAGCTGACTCTGAAAGGCCAAAAATTGTAAAAAGTATTTCAGAGGTATGCAGCACTCTTGAAATTGCTAAGATATTGTGGCGTGATCACGGAACCATCAAACATTTTTGTTGCAAATAGTCAACAGGGTCCCAAAAAACGTGTTGAGAATAAAAAACGCAAATTAACTACCTGAGATTTGAGAATAATCAAATATGAAGCTACCAGGAACCCATTTTCCTCCAGTGCTGTCATATTCCAAAACTGCAACCTACCTGGAGCGTACAAGGTATTTGGTGCCCAGACACATGGCCACAGTATGGAAGGCTGAAACCCGTCCACCACTGAACAAGACACATAAGTTGAAACGTCAAGCCTTGGGCCAAGAAACGTCCGAAGACAGATTTTTTAGACGTTTTATGGACTGATGAAATGAGAGTGCCTCTCTGAACAGTATATGGGAGGCTGTGATTGATGCTGCTCAAAAAGTTAACTATAACAACTGCTCTTTGTATACAGTCTTCACTCATTCTAAAAGTACATTTTAATGTATAATAAAAATATTATTTTCAAAGCATCACATTTCACTCTCCCTTTCGCTGAAAATACAAATTGGGAAAAATGGATTAAAATGATCATATGAACAGAAATTTGCTTGACTATCTGGGGAATCTTTAGGAAGATACAAAATGTTTGTTTTTTTCCAAATTAACCCTCTATGTGTTGTAAAAAGGAATAATACGTACATTTTTTGTGCTAAGACAGATTTAATTCCTACTGTTAATACAATTTATATTAAGTAGAAATAATAAAAGCCTAAGCTAAATTAGACTAGTAATGAGTAATTTAAACATCATGTGTTCTAAAAGCCTGCAGAAGTACAAAAGAAATGACCATGAGTTTATAGATGTAACTATAGATGATGAATATGCAAAAAATGTAGTCATTAATTAGTGTAATTATATTCTATATTGTTTAATCATGAATAATTATGGCTTACATTAAAATTGTAATATGTTCTCAATAAAACATTCCATAATATTTACTCTTGTTAATGCCTATGTTTTTGTTTGCCTTTCTTAGTTTAAAATCTAAATATATACGGTAAGAATGTTCAATTTCATTCGATTTCCAACAATTAACACATGCATAATGTATGTTCAGTGCCTAAGATTTTTATAAGCTCATTGAAAATATAACTTGTTTTTTAATGTTTTATTTTAACCCCAAATAAACATTCTTCAGATCTTAGAAATGTTTATTAACCTTGAACACATTACATGAAATTTTAGAGTGTTGGGGTACGTTATGTTTTCAGAAATGTCTGCAATCTGAAGAACCTAAAAAAATACGTGAAGGACTGTGTACTGTACAAATACTATAGGAGCAAAAAGATTCAAAACATATTGTATAGTGCCTTGCAGACTAGTGCATTCAAATCCATACAAATCCATACTTTATTTTTAACAAATTTTGCCAATTTTGTGCTTTCGTACAAATCTCTGATAACGAGGAAAGCCCAACAAAAGAAATATCATTTGGTTGCCTGGATTTGTATGTGTCCCATTCTAGTCTATGGACAACATGGAGGTCTATGGTGCCATTTAAGTCCTACATGAAAGATGGTTGGAGAGATCATTTTACATGATCTAATGCAAGTTGGCTGTAGTAAATATCCAAAGTAAAGTTTGCAGCAGCCGTAGACGTATATGATAGAAATCATAAAATGAAATGATTCAATTGTATTTATTGGATCCTGTATTGACAACTTAAGATAATGTAATCATTCCTGCCCTAAAGAGTCATATCTCCCTCTCACACATTTCCTGGGACAGGTGCCAGTTAGAAGATGTGACTTTTGCTGGGGTCGGAGAGGCTTAAACAAGCTATGATGAGCATTTTTGGCAATGTTCCCAGGAAATATGGTAAAGGTTTATAGTGGGAACACTGTTAGGCATTCCTCCCCAAGAAACAATCAAGGACAGGATGCTCAAGAGGTTACAAACTGCAAATGAAAAAATGCTATAGTTAACCATTGCAATGTCAGAGATATCTATAGTGAAAAAAATCTAACCACACATTACTCTAAACTGAACTAATAATAGCTTTAAAAATCTCAATAAAAACATTTATTGCATAGAGAAGTGCAGAGATGAGAAAAATACAAATACAAAATACAAATCTGTACTCCTGCTGGGAGACTATTCCATCAACCTCTAAGTAAATTAAATCTTTCTTACATTCAAAAATATCTAAGAGGTTCTGTACACCTCAAGCTACTTCTGATGGGAGGCTGTTCAACTTATCCACTATTCTCTCTCAGTAAAGTAGATCTTCCTTACATTAAGTGAAACTTTCTTACATTAACTAAAAGTACAAAGGTCAGGATTTTGTGGACCTCATGCTATAAGAATCTGGACTGTCTGGGCTGAAGGAACAACACATGATTCCCCCGAATTAACAAGTAGTGGCTTGAATAGAAAACTAATGTTGCCTCCCTGATCTGCCATAAAATATGATATAATCCTACTTTAACAACAGAGGTTAAACAATTAACAGGGATCCCAAGAGTAGCATACATGAAATGTAAACCATTAAGTCTGACACATCTCCCCATTACTGTCATCAAGGCTTTGTCTCGTCCTTTGAGGTCTGAGCTCAAGTGTGGATTCTAGTATTTTTAGGGCAGCTTAGTGAGGCACCATTAGCGTTCTTTTCAAGCCACTGTTTGTTATTTTTGGGAAATCTTGTGCTGCTCCTACAGCAATAGTGTAGACTAAAATTTCAAAACTAGTAGCTTGATGTCCACAGACGCCATGAGATGTTTACTTTAATAAAATGTAAGGACGTTTTACTCAATGTCAGGAAGATGGAAGGGTGGTGGATAAGCTGAACAGCCTCCCAGCAGAACTGGTAGATTAATTTAAACATGCATGGGATAGGCATAATGTTCCTGAATCTAAGACAAGATCAAAGACTTAATCAGTGTTGGAGCCTTTAGAATGGGCTGAATGGGTCCAGAGACACCTTGCCGCCAGGTAGGCACATATTTTAATAATACTGGGTACTGCGTTAAATATACAGTTTGTGGACAGGTTAACAAATGTTATCAAGCTAATACATCTTAGGTATTTTTTTATAACAGAGCATAATTAATATGCAAATTACAATTAGCAATTTTAACCCCTTAAGAACAAGGCTGTTTTATAATTTTTGTACCCTTTGGGACCAAAGCTGTTTAAACACTTTTGCGGTGCTCGTGTTTAGATGTAATTTTCTCCTCACTCATTTAGTGTACCCATACAAGTTATATATTGGTTTTTTCAGAACAAGAAAGGCTTTGATACCATTGTTTTGATCATATTATCTAATTTCCTATACAAAAAATAATAAAATATGATGAACAATTAAAACAAAAACACTTTAATTTGAAAACTTTTACTCATCCAAAAAAAGCTAATAAAAAAACCTGCTAAATAGAATTACTTTATT
Organism: Spea multiplicata; assembly: GCA_009364415.1. Classification (NCBI taxonomy): domain Eukaryota; kingdom Metazoa; phylum Chordata; class Amphibia; order Anura; family Pelobatidae; genus Spea; species Spea multiplicata. Next base: position 37,350 of record VKOC01017099.1, read on the forward strand.
TGTCCTGAGTTTAGAAATAGCCAATGTTTTTATGTTTTTTTTGTTTTTCTGGGCAAGTTATTGGGCAATAGTAGCATAGTAGCATTTTGGCTAATTTTAAAACCAATATTTTCCATATCTGGTCATTCCTGCCCCCATGTGCTATTTTGGGTATCTTTAAGGGCCGGTCCCCAAAATATAATTTACCTCATCAAACCATAATGTTTTTGAAAACTAGCACCTCAAGGTATTTCAAAAATGCTGTATTTTTATACCCTTTCCAATGCACTAATTCTACTACCACCTTTGTTCCAAACTTGTGGCTAGTCATTTAATTTTTGTGTTGTTTATCACTTTCTAAGCTTGTTTAATAAAATGATGTGCCAGGCACTTCATTGGTCGTTACCTGACGATATGTGTCTGACTTGCCTGGGTCTTCATCGGGCGTTAAGGGGTTAAGGAAAGCTGTGCATTAATTTACCTCTACAGACAAGGAAAGATTCAATTATAATTTAGGGTAGCTTTTAGTACACTACATGCTCCTTCTACCTCCCTTCTCTCCTGTCATTTTTTTGGACACTCTGTCACACACTGACTTGCACATTCCCTCTTTATCCCCCTCCCATCTCTACAGTTATTTATTTTGCATCTTCACACTCTCTCACACACTGAGTCACTCCCCCTGCCATTGTCTCTGCACCTGTACAGAGATCATTTTTGTACGTTTTATAATTTATTCATGATATAACTGCTGACAGAAGCAGCAGGGTGAATTCTGAGGTATGTAGGGCTATGCTATTGGCTCAGATTCAGCCAAATGCTGCAAAACCGATAAGAAGAAGCTTTAATGGTCAAGTCAGTCACCTGACCTCACCCTAATTTAACATGCATTTCACTTACTGAAGACAAAACTAAAGGCAGAAATACCCGCAAAGAAGCAGCAGCTTAAGACAGCTGCATTAAATACCTGCAAAGCATCACTAGGAATCCTGTGTTCACGGGTTCCAGACTTCAAGCAGTCATTCACTGCCAAGGAATTTTAATCAAGTATTAAGAATGCTCATTTTGTTTATGATTATGTTAGTTTGTCAAATTACTTTTGACCCCCTATGTATGAAAATTGCTGTATGAAAATTGCTGTAATTGTTAACGGTTCACATAATATTTTTGTTAAAAACCTTTGAATTAAAGCTCAAGGTCTGCCCCTGAATCACATCTAGTGTGGATCCTATAGCTTTACACTCAGTTCTATTTAGTAAGGTAACAGACATAACTCAACAACAGCACTCAAAGCACAGCAAAAGTATACAGCAACTTGCTAAGAATCAGAATTTACTTTGGTCATGTTTTCATTATGTTGCATGACATAACTATTTAGTAGAAATATTCTTTGAGGTTATACAAATTTGTCAGTCATGTTAGTCAGCTGAGTTGGTGGTCCAGTGTCTTAGTTATTGGGTTGGTCAGTCCGATCAAGTTTAGTCAGCTCTTGGTTAAGTTGTCTCCTCCTAAGAAGGTGAATTGATTGCGGCCATCTCCAGTTGTGACTCAAATATTGGAAAAACTCCTTCCTGACTCCAAAATCGCAATCTAATTTTACATGCAATTATTAAACTCTAATTAATCATGTTCCATTACATCCCTGTATAGTTTATACAGGCCAATCATACAGGCCATTTTGGAAGGGATCAATAAGAATGTGATAGTAGAACCTGTGTAGACTTTTTTTTACCCTTGCCACTTAAAATATTTAACAATTTAATTTTACAGTTAACTTTTTATTCCAATTCTATTTTACATTACTTGTAAAATATGATGGGTAAATTATAAGTAAACCTATTAGCATGGAATGTAGAATTTGCTTTTAATTTTTTCTGCCAAATCTCTCTTTGAAGTTACTTTCAATTCTGTTTCTATTTAAAGCACAAAGGATAAAAGGCATATGAATTAAAACATGTCTACGATCATAACCAAGAACTTCTGTCTTCTGTCGCAATTGTAAAAAAAGTAACTGTTCAAAGACATGATTTAATCATTAATTAATAATATCGCCATATATTTCTACATATATCCCAAATTAATATTAATATTGTATACCAACCACAGGTGTAGGACACAAATCTAATTACATTCTGTAATATTAAATGTTTGCATATAAATTCTGAATTCTGCAAATTAAACATTTAAACATTTGTTTTAAACTGTAATTTTTTATTCAATTCTCCCCCACTATACAGTAAGTTCAAGAAAAAAAGGAAAAACACAAATATCATCTCATTATGAATTTCAAAACAAAAACGAAGCAAAAACCTTAGAATTTTCTTCTGAAATTTGTGGATCCACAATCACTCACACTCTAACTCTCTCACACTCTCATTCTCATTTGCTCTCTCTCACAGTCTCTAAATGTTTCCCTACTTTCTCTGCTGACCACTTTCTCTTCTGTCAACCACTTGCGCTTCTGTATCTTTTCTGCATCTTCTTTTATTTTCTCCTTTCTCTTCTGTCTTCAATCTGCTATCTTCATACGTATCTCCAGGGATATAACCTGCAGGGAATTTTCCCCAAAATGGCAGCGCTTGGGGTGATGATCAAACCTGAACTAAGGTCAATATGTCCTCTCCTTTATCCTCCAAGCAGGGGAGAGGATGTAACTGAAAGTTTCATCGTTTTGCCCTAACGTGAACTGAGGGCAATATAAGCTGTTCCTTTAGTGAAGTCCTCTCCCTAATCCTCCAATTGGGGAGAGGACAACATCAAATGCTCTGTCATTACGCCCTAACATGGACTGTCCAGTGATGTCCTCCCTCGGAGCCGCTAATTGAGGGAGAGGAGGTCAATGAAAGCGCCGTCACATTGCCCTTGCTCTCAGTTCACGTTAAGGCAACATAACCAAACAGGATAGCACCAGATACCATTGGTATAGCACTTTCTTAAGTTTTCATGTGAATGGTGCAGTGAGAGATACCCCTGAGATTGCTCAGCACAGCTGCCCATTGCTCCTCAGAGAATGGCTTTTGCTTTTCCCTCCCCCATTTATTTTTATACATCAAAACACCCCATCTTCGTTAGTTGGAAGTAGACTATAGAAATAGCATGCTTAATCACATGTGCCTTCAAGCACAATAAGTAAATGCTAGACCGGGGGGGTTTCTTTGTTAAGCTTGGGCCCTCTACCTCATACATTACATTTATTTATAAAGCACCTGCAGATTCCACAGTGCTTTCACTGTCAGTAGAACAATTTCTAAACACATACAATAACAAACTGGTGCAAAGGAGAAGAGGGCCCTGCTCTTGCGAGCTTACAATCTAATTTTAAAAGGAATTACTGTCTGTTAATTTGAAGTTATGCTTCTGCCTAGTTTTGTCTATAAAATAGGTTATGAATGTGTGTAATGCACACACTTCTCCACTGCTGAAGGTTTACATTGGGAGACAGAAGTTCCAAGCAGGAGAGAAGTGCTAGTTTTTAAATAAGGGAGTAGCTTAAAAATCTTTTCACCCCCTCTTCCAGACAGATCCCCTAGAGAAGTAGGGGACTATAAAACAAAATTCTGCCTTAAGCTGGTTCCATGTCAGTTCTATGTTGACTTTAACCATACTACCAATGTCATTACTTCACTTAATTTCAAGATAGTTAATCAAAGGTAAATTTGTTTTTAAGCGGATAGACCACTATCTCTTCAAGACCTAGTTTAATTGCGATTGTTTAAGATTTATATCATAAAATGAAGCTTTACTGTATTTACCTAAAACTTCTGGCAAACTATGGAGAGATATTATCAGGTTTGAAATTGGGAAAATAATATCACAAAAAGTCTGAGTTTTATCTGACTTCAGTTAGGAAGTTAAAAAAAGCCTAAATATCGGAATGCTTAGGAATCCCAGTACCCATGGGTTTCAGAGCTAAGGCATCTGGGGACAAAGGGTATCCATATCTGGATCCATTTGTTATTTAAAAGGGGATAAAGATGGCAATGGCAAGCTGTTTGGGGGAGATATGCCACTGACATTCTGTTTGGACACAAAGATGGCACTGACAAGCTGTTTGGACACAAATATGGCACCGACAAGCTGTTTGGGGATCAAATATGACACTGACAAGCTGTTTGGGAACAGTATGTTTGGGGGCAAGGCTGGTACTGACAAGTTGTTTAGTGCAAAGGTGACACTGTTGGAAGTGGGTGACATATTACTTGGTGACATCAAAGGGCCTAAAGAAATGGGGTGGTTGCCATAGAAAATTGTTAGAAGTGTTATATTTGTAAAGGAGAGGAGTTATCTATATATAGCCACACCCACCTGTGGCAGTCAGTGACCCTAAGCTTGGCTCTGCTTTAAGGTACTGGATCTGGCCTTCATTGGGAACATAAGCATTAAGAATAGTATACTCCAAATTGTTAGCCACAGTGAATCATAAAATATCTACTCAAGGGGTCAGAGCAGAAAAAGAAGAATACTGTGAGGTACCTCTGATTTTTTGACTACACTAGGGATCTTTCTTTGGGACATGAGATTTCAGCACAACGATAATCTGAACCCCCAGTGTCTTGCACCTTGAAATAACCCATGACAATGGGTAGGAGTATTAATACTCTTTATCAAGTCTATTTTAAGGGTAGTCATATTTAACACCTAGCACATAGCACTATACTTAATTGCTACCTCCTAGATTGTAGCAGAAAACCTCCAATCATATGAGAGAGGAACAAAGAAAGAGTGAGCTGAACCTCAGCCTCACATTTCTCACAATGTCTACGACTCTAAAGTTTTGATTTAATTAAGATCATTGAACATTTTTAATATTTGAAATATATAATTTAATATTTTAGGATTTTAAAAGCAGCAATGGGTTCTGGCGTTGAGAATAAACGTCCTTCAAGTGGTTAAGGAGGACTTGTTTGATGATGTCATGGGCCAGAAAGACCCCCTATTCTAAGTATTATTTGACTATTAATTTAATTAATAAATTAAATTAAGATCATTTAACCAGCCCTTTACCATCCTTAACCTTAAACCTATAACTATAAGCTCATTCTTCCATCCATCGGTTTCAAATTCCCTATTGAACGTCTTCTACGCATTTATTTCTTGTTTCCATGGCAACCAGACGAACAAATGGGATTTCCGAAAACAAAAATGTTGGAGAAATGTTTTAAATACATTTTAAAAGATAATCCTTCAATTAAGGGAGTAAGGCAATGATCATATCCCACCTGACACTGGGAGGCATGGACAACACCACATGCTTCTCCAAACCCATCATATCATCTCTGTCCCATGTCTCCCAACTCCTGTCTATTGGGAAGACCAGGTTAAGTTACTTTATTATACCCTTTGGGAAGGCATACCCCCTACTCTATCCATGATCTGTGGAATAGATGGGCAATTATAAATAGATTATACATATATATATATATACATTATAAAATATAAATAAATGTAAAAACTTACCTCCCATAGCATATGTCATTATAAAATATTCCCAAGCCACCCGAGAAGGGGATGATCTGAGGGATGTATAGTTATGTGCTACACCTTCCCAGGCTTATTATATTAATCCCTGCCTCATCACTTACACGCTGCTTGAATACTGAACAATTCTTTGGTGTACAGAAAAATTACTATGCAAAGTATATAATAACACCAGTGAATGCTAGATTGAGCAGAAAAACTGCCATGTGTACTGCAAAAAAGCCAACACTGAAATAATTAAAATTCATGTACATTATAGAGAGGCAAAATATATCCCAATTTCTTCCTCTCTGTCACCTGGTATACTCCATATGGCTTTAATTATATATTATTCTATTTTTCTCATTTAGAAAGTCAGCATTTTTTTCAAAATGTCACCCTCCAGAGACAGACAGACATATGGCTAAATAAGAGAAGCGGTTATGATAATATTGCACAAGTGTGTTTTACTTTATTATACACATTTTTTGGAATTAAACTACAAAACAAACAACCCTTCCTTCAGTCATGTTATTAGCTACAAATGAGCCAAAACCACAGTATTTTAGGATTAATAAAATATTCTGCTTAAAAATAGTAATACGTGAATGTTACTCTCACACCACCAGCATTAGTATATTGTCTAATACAGGGCTCGACAAATCCCAGGAGCCAGGTCGCCACGGCGACTGATAATTTTGTCCTGGCGCCTAGGTGTTTGTGAGCCAAACCGGTGGCCGAAACACATCTTCAGCAAAATGCCAAAATTTTAAAAAAAAAGTAATCCCCGCAGGGGCCGCACTTTTTAACTGTGTGTCTTACAGCACAAGCAGCGTCTCTTGTGCTGGCCACAGGAAGCAGGAAACCAGAGAAGTCACATGAATTAATCTCATGTCACATGACTGCTCCATTTCTCCTCCCAGTGGGTGGGACAAGAGAAGTTAGAGATCTGCAGTGCAGGTAAGGGGGTGAAGGAGGGTGTATGAATGAGTATATGAATGAGTGTGTGATGAATGTGTGTGATCGCATGGTTGTGTAAGTGGGGGGAGGAGCATGGCACAGGGGGCTCTAAGTGATGTGCAGCATCAATACACAAGGGGGGAAGTAAGCCAGGTACTCCTATCATGCCAAGTCAGCCAGTACATGCTGGAACCTGGGTATGTCTGGGCAGGGCTGTGATTGCTGAGTGCTGGGGCAAAATGTGAGACTAAGTGCTCGGGGAAAGTGTGAGTGCTGGTGCAATGTGTGAGACTGAGTGCTGGGGCAAAGTGTGAGTGCTGGGACAAAGTGTGAATGCTGGGGCAAAGTGTGAGTGCAGGGCAAAGTGCTGGGGCAAAGGGTGGGTGCAGGGCAAGGTGTAGGGGCAATGTGTAAGTGCTGGGGCAAAGTGTCAGTGCAGGGCAAAATGTGTGTGCAGGGCAAAGTGCTGGGCAAAGTGTCAGTGCAGGGCAAAGTGCTGGGGAAAAGTGCTGGGGCAAAGTGTGGGTATGCAGGGCTAAAGTGTGGTGCAGGACAAAGTGCTGGGGCAAAGTGTGAGTGCAGGGGCAAAGTGCTGGGGCAAAGTAGAGCGGCTGGGGTATGAAGTGTGAGACTCTGAGTGCTGGGGCAAGTGGTGGGTGCAGGGCAAAGTGCTGGGGCAAAGTGTGAGTGTAGGGCAAAAAAAAGCGCTGGCTCCTAACCTTTTTAGCTGGCTCCTAGATTTAAAACAAATTTGTAAAGCCCTGGTCTAATAACTGCTTCACATAAAAACAATAATCATATTGTAAGTTAACTATTCAATGCTCCACTAGACCTGATTAAAGTTAACGTAAACGTTGTACAAGAAAATATATACTACTCTGTACAACTGAGCAAAAATACTGCAGCAAGTATGTTTAACCACAACATGCGCTGTGAGAATGACGAAACCCCTTAACCGCTTCAGTCCCAGAGCAATTTTGCCATTTTTGCGGTATGTCAGTCCAGCTATTATTCCCCTTTCCTGCAAATAGTGTACCCATGTAAACTATATATTGAGAGAGGGATGTCTTTTGATACCATAGTTAGATAATTAGCTGAAAATTTAGGATGAGAAATTTAGTAAAAACTAGCGGAAATTAGAACATTTTTTATATATTTTCCGCTCTGAATCCTCATAAAATTAGGTAAAGTGATGAAAAATCCCCTCCAAATGTATCAATTCAGGTGTCCTGATTTCAGAAATACCTCATTTGTAGAGAACATACTGTCACAATCACTTAGCTCATTTTATTGTTTTTTTTTTATTGTATTTTTTATTGTATTAACAATAAAAAAAATCATTAACACTTTTTTCTTTTTTCAGCTTGTGAAAATAGTGAGAAACATGGTTTCTTACTCTCCACCCTGTGATCCCCTTGAACCGATCACACTCTGATCTCCATGCAAGTCTCCATTGTAGATCACAGTGTCCGTAATCGGGGCGTCATTTAGACAGCTAGACAGACCCTGTAGGGGAAATCCTGTCCTCCAATGACCTTCCGGGTGACGCGACCTGGAACAGAATACCTAATCGTGCGATCAGTTATTTTCAATGTAACGACTTTCCGGCACTCTCGCCGGCAGCCATTACAAGCGATCGGGCAGCAGAAAGACTGTGATGCTGGCTTCTGCTGACAAGGGGGAGTCCAGGCTGTCAACCTGATCTCCGTGTAATAGCAGGGACGTGTCCCTGCCGCTGCAAGAAAGTCAGGACGTACCTGTAAATCCTAATGGGCTTTACTAGATGCATTTTAGGAAGTACGAAAAGAAAAGAGGCTCTTTTACCAGAACCGCTTGTGAGTGTATATACACATTTCACACATATTGAATTTTATTGATGGTATTACACTATTATACATTTTCATTTTTTCCTATGTACACATGCGCCCCGATTGCTGTTTTGTACGTTCTTGAACACTGAGAGGAGTGTTTTGTTGGGCTGCGGCAGCGTTACGATAGGGAAGTATTTTTGATTTTTTCACTTTCGTTTTTGACACGTGATTGGGTGTTAAAGGTTTTCTCTAAAAACCCAAATCCGTCCTTCCAACACTACTTTCACAGCCACACATTGATCTCTCTAAGCTCCTAATATTCCTGATATATATGACCTTGGAGGTCCTTTCCTTGTCACTTAGTGCCATAAAATGTTTTTTAAGGATGCCCAACAGCCATTGACTTTTTCATTAGGACCAACATGGGCTATGACCACTGGATCATCATCAGGCCCTCCCAACGATCTGTTCACTAGGTTCACAACACTAGGTTCCAAACCCAAGCACGTCGGAGACAGCATACTTTTTAACATTCTGGGTCTTGGCAGCAGATTACCCTGTCTACTTTTCTAAGATTTGATTACCTTACCACCACAACCTGTCTAGCTTTCCTATCCTTGTTTCGCCTGCTTGGTGAATCAGCCTGCTCTACTAAAGCTAGATCTGAACTGATCTCCCCAGCATTTCCCAACATGGTACCCCCCCTCAAAAAAAACAAAACAGTTTAGATATGTAACCCTTTTTTACCTTGCTCCATTGTCAGGCTAGTAGTTACATATTTCAGTGACACTGGTGACAGGAAACCTGAGCCTCCGCAATTGCTGGGAGATCGGAACATCTTCTTTCTTTACACAGTGCCTCCACTCAGTGATTTGTACTATGTTGAGTAGGGGAACCCACCCACTGAAAAAATGGCCCCTTCCACACAAGAAATGAATACACACAACTAAAATGCAAATTATATATATATATAGTATATGCGTCGGTGCACTGTTGGGGCCCTTGATGCAGGCAGCGCTACCCGGGGAGACAAGGATATATTTGTTGATATATATATATATATATATATAAATATATGTGAAATACCTCTCCTTAGTGTCTTCAGATAGCTCTGGGTTGCTGTCTTTTTAACCTCCTGGCCGAGAGTATTAACTGTCTTCCCACACAGGTGTCTGTCTGCAGCTCTGCTTTCACCTCACTGGTACAGGATGCAGGACTTGGACGTTCAGGGTACTTGCAGTCTCTCACACTCACTCAGGAAGCATACAGCACCATGCTGTATTCTCTGCACATGTGTACTACAACTTCAGTGTACTGCTTGGATGTCAGCAGTACACACACTAAAGGCAGCAATCTTACTTCAGGCCTGCTTACAGGGAGGGCAGTCTTCCTTCTTCACTCCCCTGCTTAGCTCTGCTCTTCTAGAAGCTTCTTATTAGATCCTCTCCTCTGATAGGCTGAGAACCATTTTCCTAGCTCAGGAAGACTGACATATGTCCCAAAGAGATCCTGATTGGCTTACAGGAGACGAGTGACCTGGTACTGGAAGGGAAGGTCAGTATCCATGACAACCCAGCTGCAATGTTATTAGACAGAATGACTGCACTGGGTTACAGATATAAAGTGCAAGTTTAAAATTCATCCTTTCAGCTCGTTCAGCCCCTTCCTGGCATTGAACTCCACACTTACCAGTTTTGCACTTGGATGTTTTAAACTTGTCAGAATAACCAAAGCTCAGGATTCGCCTTGCAACTAGAAACCAAAAAAAAACTCCCAGAAAATAATCAAGGCCAGCATGCTCAAGAGGTTGCATACAGCAAGAGGAAAAAAAAACTTTAGTTAACCATTGCAATGCAAGATATCCCTATACTAAGAAAATCCTACCTCAGATCACACTAAAACTAAACGTTTAAGAATATCTTTAAAAATCTCAACTAAAACAGGAAAAGAAAAATACATTGTCTTAGTTTCAGGATGGTCATATGCCTATCCCATGACTGTATTAACATCTACCACTTCTCCTGTTACACATATCCTCCAGTTTCCTTCCTGCAGGTGCTCAGTTTAACTCTCATTGAAGTCGGTCGAATCTGAGCTCCCTTTGAAATTAATGAGCATCAGCAACCAATCACATGAACACTAGCTGTATATTGAAGCATACCTGTTAACGGCCACCACTAGGCCCTTTGACTTTCATACTTGTAATACAGGGCATGTACAGAATTGTACTTAAGAATTGCTGACACCTCCTGGTTTTAGTAAAGACTGGGAGAAGGAAAGCATTATATAGGTATGTATCTTTCATTCATGAAGATCATATGTATTTCCTTTTTTTTAAATGCTATATTTCCCAACTGTATTCTGCACAAGGACAACTGCCGAGATTGAATTATTTTTAAATTGTTCACCTTGAGACCAAAATATGCATTTTTTTGCAAGTAAAACTAATAGATAACCTCATTGTTACAGTGTTAACTATGGTGGATGACTTTATTATTGAATACAGTCAATAAGATATGAAAAGCAATCAAGCCATTCTTCTAGTTATACTTTTAATTAAGGTACAGTATATTTAGATAGAAATAATGTGCTTGTTTTCATGTTAATTAGTATGAGCTTTATATATGTGAGCTCCCCTGTCTCTTAATGGTTTATTACTTTTTTCAATATAGCTTAGATTCAAGTAACATAATAGTTGACAGGGGCAAAGTCGTTTAAGGCAAAAACTAATTCTAAACCATGTCTGGCAAAACTTTTATTTGGTTCATCAAAACTTTAATTGGTACCAAGCACAATAATTTATACATTTTGCACTTCTTCTGAGGTAGTTTGAGGACAAATCATTACTGCAGAATGTAAATCTACTTAAGACATTTGTAGCAAACAGAATGACTATTAAACCTTCAAACAAAGGATTTTTTCAAAATGCGTGCTCATTCCAAATGATACTCATTAGTTCACGAGGTTCTACATTAATCATCACATAAAGGTATAATTCATAAATAGATCTGAGTATTGTAGTCTTGGAAAAGCCTCAACATCCTATTATTCATATGTCACTGTTTACTATGTATATAATATTGTGTTTTTTAATATTCTGTTGACTCATGTCTACTGTGGCTGGTCAGAGCAAATTAATATTATTGTACAGTTTTAATAATAGATGAGTAAAAGACAGAACTAATTTGTGACTGATAAACATTTTATTATTTATAGGAACCCTTGGAAAAGCAAAATATGCTTCCAGTTCTGACTTCTTTTAGTTTTCTATGGATTAGCATTAATTAGAGTATTTTGGACAGATGTTTCATTTTCCCCCCAATATAAATCTGTTTGTACAATACAGAAAAAAATTGTGTAGACATATTGTGATACATACAAAATATACACAAATAACATATGTTGAACCCAGTCGAAAACAAAAGCAGATCCTGCAAGCATCATTACATTTTGTGCAGACGTACAAATGGGCCAAAAACAATTCAGACAAATTTTTGGGTTCATTTGTTTTTGGGCAACGCTGCCATTTTGGCTGAAGTTCTTGCCGATTTATGTCCGTGGAGATGCAAAGATAGAACAGAAGAGAGCAGAGATAAGAGAAGGGAGAAGAATATGCGGACGTGATTGACAGAAGCGGAAGTGTTCAGCAGAGATGGTAGGAAAACATCTAGAGAGCATGGCGTAACTAGAAATCACAGGGCCCTGGTATTAAGATTGCTATGGGGCCACCCAACTTCAACAGCTTGTCTGTGCCATTATTGCTTCTTAACCCCCTTCCAACATACACTGCTCACACATAAAGCTACACCTACATGTTGACAAACAATTACACATCCGTGCTCACACACAGTTACACATCCGTGCTAACATACGCAATTACACATTCATGCTCTCACACACACAGCTACACAGCCATTCATACATACAAACACATATACATACATCCCACCTCCCGCCTGCCTCTGCTTATCTCTCAACTCTCCTGCAGCCTTATCTCTGGCTGCTCGTACAGTAGCCTTGGTTTCCCTGCGGGTCACGTGAAGTTTGCCAATGAACATCTGAATGAAAGTGTTGTCAACTCAACTCGACATGTTTGGAGGAGGAATGCTGCCTATGATCCCAAGAACACCATCCCCACCGTCAAATATGGAGGTGGAAACATTATGCTTTGGTGGTATTTTTCTGGACAGGACAACTTCACCACATTAAAGAGACGATGGATGGGGCCATGTACTGTCAAATCTTGGATGAGAACCTCCTTCCCTCAGCCAGGGCATTGAAAATGGGTCATGGATGGGTATTCCAGCACGACAATGACCCAAAACACATGAGCAAGGCAACAAAGGAGTGGCTCAAGAAGAAGCACATTAAGGTCCTGGAGTCGCCTAGCCAGTCCCCAGACCTTAATACCATAGAAAATTTGTGGAGGGAGTTGAAGGTATGAGTTGCCAAAAGTCAGCCTTGAAACCTTAATGACTTGGAGAGGATCTGCAAAGAGGAGTGGACAAAATGCCTCCTGAGATGTATGCAAACCTGGTGGCCAACTACAAGAAATGTCTGACCTCTGTGATTGCCAACACAAGGGTTTTGCCACCAAGTCACGTTTTGAAGGGGTAAAATACTTATTTCACTGAGTAAAATGCAAATCAATCTATAATTTGTTTAAACTGTGTTATTCTGGATTTTTTGGTTGTTCTGTCTCTCGCTGTTAAAATAAACCTACCATTAAAATTATAGACTGATCATATCTGTGTCAGTGGGCAAAATCAGCAGGGGATCAAATTTTTTCCTTCACTGTAATTTTGGAAAATGGAAATGTTAAATACATGTGCAACATACTGCTAATATAGCCACAAAATTAATTTGAAGTATCTAGACTTATAAAAGGCAAGGCATATGTTAGCTTGTAACAATTCTGTGGCACCTTCCCTTATTGGAAACTGAGAACCTCTCTGAATGCTTTGCAATAGATGTTAAAAGAAAGCATCTGACACCTGTATTTTTTAATGACTGCATGTGTCTGTATGTCAGAAATAGACTATGTCAATGGCTCTTGAGGCGGATGTGGAAAATAGGACATTTTTAAGAAACTTTTCACTATCAGAGAAACTCTGTTGATTTATTGAATGATCCATAGACAGATTATCGTATTTCTCATAATGCGCAGCAAAGCTGTCAGCCATCTGTTTGGGTTATAAATCTTAGTGCCATCTGTTTGTTTTAATTAGAAAATTCTGGTCTTAAGATCATGCTTCTTTAAGTTGTTAGCCAGCATGGAGTCAACTTTTTGCATAACAAAGTTACTTAAGACAACCTAAAGCTATATTATTTTAAAGATTAGGTATAGCATCTAATTCTATTTTCACTAATGTGGGCAGATACAGGCAGACAGGCACATCCAGCCACTTGTTGTAGGGAAAAATCTTAACAATATACAATAAATTAAAAGAACTGATCCTCGAGATTTAAGGAGGACACTGAATCACAGCAGCGGGGCATGGGGCCAAGCAAGCACTGACAGATAAACACATCCAGCCACTTGTTACAAGACTGAATTTCTACAATGATTTAAGGTTTTGTACAATGATTTAAACATTTTAAAAAGTGTCCCCCAAAGTAAGGAAGTATTCAAGGCCACTTGAATACTTGATGGAATTTCCACAATTTATGAAAAAATAACCCACAGAGCAAGGAAGAAGACAGAGGAGCAGCAGCAGTAGGACACTGGACCAGGACAAGCACTGGCAGTAAAGACGCATCCAGCCATTTGGTATATGACTGAATTTGCACAATATTTGAAAAATGTAAAAAACACAAAACTCCTAGAGCAAGGAAGGAGACAGAGAAGCAGCAGCAGCAGTAGCAGTTATAATGCATGTGCCCTGGGGAGGCACTGGGAGATGTACATGCAGCACCTTGGTGCTGTACTGAATTTCTGCAATATTTGAAAAATCAAAAGAACTGGTCACCCAGAGTAAGGAAGGAGTAGTGACTAATAGGAGGTAGTAGCAGTAATTCAAGGTAGGCTTTGACCATCTCAGAGGCTTGGGTGGTGGCAGGTTGACCCTTAAAAAACTTAAAGGGTGGCCAGCATGTACTCAATGATGGCTCACGAGACTTGTCAGCTCCTCTGATCAGCGTTTTAACGTCCATATGTAATCTGTAGCCTAGAAAGGCCTAATTTTATTCCATGACAACATGTATTTTTTGTTTCAGGTAGGTAGAGTGGTGACCTGGCTCAAAGTAGCACCACCACTACCTGCCCCATTAATGTAAATTTCCCTCTGCTGGACACACCTGCTCAGATAACATTGGAGCCTGCTGCTGCTCTAGGATCTGCTCCAGTGTGGAGTTCCAGTGGGTTACTGTAAGTCCTGACTTAGTCAGCTGCTGACCTAGCTTTACACCACTGTGTAAGTGGCTAGTAGTCTTATGGCACTTATGACTGGAATATCTGCCCTTACTACTAAGTGTAGGATATGTGTTACACAACACAAATGCTATCCGCTAACACCTAGATATTTTCACTAAGCTGCAGTTAGTTATTTGTGAGCTAGTTGTTTATAAGACACTAAAAACACATTTGTAAAATTAGCCCCAAACTCAGGGAAGCAGAGGCACCAAAAACTATTCTAAAATACCCTCAAACCCATGGAACACCAAAAACTATTAACAAAAATTGAACCAAAACCCATGGGATGAACTGTAACACAAAAACCATGCCAGGTTTTTGTGTTACAGTTCAAGTAAAAAGGAAATCCTGATATTCATGCAGATATGTGCAAGAAATGTGAAAAGTAGAAGAAGAAAAAATCATCAAACTCTAATGTTCCTGTTATATTTGTGGTCATGTTGGTAAACATACAAGGGTAAGTGGGGTGATTTTGCCGGCCTTGGGCTTTGTGCCTTTGTGAATATACTGAATAGTTGGTGGGGTGGGTAAGTTTAGGGGTAGTTTTAGTCACAAAAATAATGAAACCACTTTGTGCTTTCATGATTTGGCGGTGTCTTGTGACGGTCTGATGCCACACATATGTGGTATCTACGTGCTCAGGAGAAGTAGGAGTTTATTTTCTTGTAACCCAATGTGAACCACCTGTCCCAAAATATGTCTGGCATGTGAAAAGATTGAACAAAAACCTAAAAATTCGGTGTTCCTGCTAGATTTGTGAGCTGTTCTCCTTATACTGGTGGCTATGTGGGCCCAATTCCAAGCTAATCACATTTTTAAAAAAATCCTTGTTTAGAAACAGAGATGCGTGTCATTCATATTTATCCCTGTAACTACCAAAATAAATGAAAATATCAGGCATATTAGGTACTTCCAAAATCAGGACAAATATCTACATACAGTTTTTTCCAATGTGCACTGGTTATGTACAGTTTTTATATATGTTTTATGTTTTTGTTACATAAAACTAGGAGTGTATAATGCCCAGGTATTGCCCCCACACCCCCATCTCCCATGCAAGGCTCATCCTATCCTATGCCTTGCTCTCATCTAAACCCATTCCAAGTGTAATTGGAGGGGTGTAGTGCATTTTAATTATTTGACTCCTGGGCCCGGTCATGACAGGGTTAATTAGTTAAGTATAGATATATAACTTGTATGAGGCATCAACATGTACAGACCACTGTGCCAAATAGATAAGGAAACGCCCAAGTACAAAATGGCGAAGAACCTCTGTTTAGGGTGCCTGACCAGCATCATAGGATAGAGGGCCAGCCTGCGTCACAGAACAGAAGCAACCTAGAGAAACATCATGTAAAGACACTCGCTCCTGAAAGATTCTGGAAAGGCCCCACAATGGCTATAAAAACCCAAGACCGCAACTACTAACTTTGAAGCCTGTGGTGTTTGCAAGAAAGGGCCCCCCTGGACGGTCAGGAAGGGGGAACATGACTGCTGTCCCCCTGCCTGGGGTCAGTAGTTCATGGTCCGGTTCAGGATGTGTGTTGCAACATTGTTGCTTTAATGTACTGGGGAGGAATAAAGGGGAAACTTTCCTTGTTCTGACCTTCAGTCATTTGACACTCTGGATGAGCTTCCGTCCCACCCTCCCCTGTTTTTTCTGTATTTGTTGTGATTTTTGTTCCTGTGCTGGTGTCGGTTTTTCTTTTCTTTTAGTCACAGCGGGAAGTCATGGCTGCCCCTTTGCTTGGAATATCCGGTGGCTGGAGAAGACTTGGGGAGACGAGTTCTGCGGAGGCTGATGGTACCCAGAACGAGAGCTCTTGGTAATGTTTGGGGTATCTGCCTGTCGGTAACACGACAGCTGGCAGGATGGTTATGTTTATGGTTACAATGTGCTGGTTCATGATGTTTAATAAAGCTGTGGCCAATGCCCTTACCCACAAACTGTGTCGTCTTCTCTTTGGGTGGGGATGTGGGCTTTGGTCATGCTTGGTTTGGTGGCTTGGGTCTAAGCAGTCATGTGCGCGGACAGCCCAGGATGGATGCAGGGATCCTTGCGTCCGAGACAAGTGGCTCTTCGAAAAGACTGGGTTTCCCAGTCCCTGCTGACTTATCAGTTGATCAGCTTGACATTTGACACTATAGCATTGATTGTTGTGATATTGATTGAAGGCTTGCTTAGCTCATTTTACACACACATATATACATACACATAAGTTTACACACATAACTATTTTCTATCTGCTGTAGTAAGAGTTCTGTATTAAAGTTTAGCTTGATCAAATTGCTGTGTGTTGTGAGTTGTGTTGAAAAATATCTGAATAAATAATACTATTATGTTTTCACAATAGAAGTTATACAGTTTATACTCTTCATTGTTCTGTAAGAAATAGGCCAACTAACCCTGCTCACCTGGACACTCTTCAATTTTTTTGTAGAATATCTTTCTTGAACAATAGTCCATTAACTAAATAATGAGTGCTTGTGTTGTGTAAAATTAACGTGAAACAGCTGATCCAAATTGAGAGAGAATTAGTTATTCAAAAGAAGATCACAATAAAGTGACATGCAGCGTGTGTATACTTTCATTTAAACTGAGCGCACCACCATTGAGATAAAGCAGGGGCTTCTTATAGTCTCAACATAACACCCAATTCACAAAGTCAGCAGATACAAAGCTGAATATGTCGAGTAAGTCTCCTTATCTTGCAGAAGAGTTGGTTAGGTGCGGGTCTCTCTCTTTGTGCGAATGTTAGTGAAAAATAATATATTTTGTTCTCAGCAAAAACAAAAGTTTTATAGAATACAGGTGGAATTATATAATTTCTTTAACGCTTGGAAACATGTGTAAGTGTGCAGCAGCAGACTTCTATGAGTTGTGCAAGATCTCGCCATTCTTATTATATTAGTGGGCCTCAAATGGACTTGCTCCTAGGTATCTTCCGAAGTACCGTAAATACTAAAATCATATAATAAAACAGTATGTGTTCTACTAATATGCCAGGAACTATCACAGTTCTCTTGTACTTAACGTCTGTATAGTGCATATGCTAAGTTAGTAGGCAATATGTTGTGAAACACTCAGCTTAATTACATACAAAGTGAGGTTCTATATTTATTGAGTCTAGATGTGCAAAGTAGACTGTTAATTTGATTCTATGGGAGTGTGATCAGTGTTTATTTCAATTCTATTTTTTAAAAGGTTTTATAACCACCACAGTAAGAAGAACACATGCCTACCAAAAGCCAATGCCCTCTATTATCAACACTTATCTCAAAGGTAGAAGTGAAGTGACTTATAAGAAAAATAGTTTTGCTTACATATTACATTCCTGTGTATGTATAAAATAACAGCTATTAAATGAGGAAATTAATAAGATGTCAATAAAACACAAAGCTTTCATTATGTGAGACTACCTAGGCTAGAATACACCACTGCACGTGTATATCTTCAACTATATATATATATATATATATATATATATAAATACACAAAGCTATCATTATGTGAGACTACCTAGGCTAGAATACACCACTGCACGTGTATATCTTCAACTATATTATATATATATATATAGGGAGCGTTAATGGGGCAAAAGTAAAGGTTTCCTTTAATATTGGAAGATTACTTGGCAATGCATTTCTGAAGCACACAACTTGACTGGACTTCCCCAGACAAAACCCACTGCAGAATTCAAATATTTCATTTATTTATCAAATCATGACTAGTCCCTGCTCTAGCAAAGAAGAAATGTCTAGCCTCCTGGCATTCATTTTTGGGCTCCACGGCCCACAGAAAACTTTGGTCGTATTTCCTACTGGATACATGAAATCTTGTTGTTGCTTTTTTGGTTTTTTTTTTTATTACTTTTGATGTTGTAAGAGAAAGAAATACTCCAGCCATGAAGGGATTCAACATTTCGGTAGAATGCACCTCAAAGCAGACTCATAGGAAGCATTCTCCCTGCTATATGTTAAAATCATTAATGTATACAAGTTTTTATAACATTCAGTACCTAATGTTATTTACTAATTGTTGTTTAATATTAAACATGTTTTATGTAGATTTCATGTCGATGTTGATAAATTGTGTGTGTGTGTACTATTTACCAAAGATTAATGTCTAAAAATACAATTCAGCTACTTTTAACAAGATTTATTTGCACAGTTTTTAAAGTTTTTCCTTTGTAGCTAAGCTTTTCATGAAGTATATAATTTGAAAGTCGTTTCAATTCATAAATGTCAAGTGCTGGCAAACTAGTCATCGCTGAATTGTCATGAAGTGTACAGCTCTTAATAGACAAATGACAAAGGTTGATTTTTGTTCTATAAAAAAGGATTTTCAAAACTTATTAAATTAGATGGTTAATAAAACAATTACAGTTACAACATAATCGTTTGCCTTTTATCATTTGCCAAAACCAATTGGCATAGGATATTTCCTGACATACAGCAGAATTACTCAAGGGAGTTATGTACAGTCTCCCGTTATATAAAAGGCATGTAAATGTGCAAATTTTTGATCATGCGGGTGAGGCTCAATTAGGAAAATATGGTTGGTTAGTGTAACGCTCAGTGTTTCAGTTTCCACAGTTTGAGCAAGTCAGCACTCAAAGTGTATATATACACTACCGATCAAAAGTTTTGGAACCCCCCCATTTTTTTTTTTTTTTATTGAAAGCTACGCAGTGTAATGTCTCAATGTACTCTGAAAATAAAGCAAAGAAGAAATAACATCATATAAATAAAATCATGGAAATGTTTTCTTTAACAAAATATAATCTTAATTTTTGTTAAAGTAGCCACCTTTTGCATATATAACAGCCGGACACACTCGAGGCATTCCTTACTCAGCGGAAATCAAATATTTTTCTGAAGGCTCTTCTTACCACTGTTGCAGAAGTTCCCACAAATGTATTGCACTTATAGGTTGTTTTGCTTTCAACCTTCTGTCCCGTTCATCCCAAAGCAGCTTGATTGGGTTTAAGTTTGGAGACTATCCTGGTCACTCCATGCTTTGAAGCCTACCGTCTTGTTCTATTCTTTCTTTGGTAACACATTTTATGAACAATACAAGGAACGACAGACAGTTTCACAACGTTGTACAGTTGTTGCCTGTATGGATTACCTGTCATGATTAATTCATACGATGTAGTGGAAGGGTAGTCCCACGGAGGTGGTTAGTTTCTTTGTATAAGCGTTCAATGAGTTAATCTGATTTAAATCAGTTTCTTGTGCATGCCCTCTGTATCTGCTCTGGCTAGAGGTGCCATGATAAGGATCCTGAGTCATAGGAATTCTATTCCTAGCTTACCCCATTCCTAGCTTACCGCCTTTACCCCACCATAACTTATTGGCAGATGAAAGATGAGAACCAATTCTTGGAAAAGGTGTCATATAATTGGTCATGTGGCCAGAGGGGTGTTTTCTTTACAAAAGAGTCTGATTTAGGGGCAATACAGGGACCTCAAAGAAGAACTCTCAATGATTTACTCTGATTGGAACAACATCTTAAGAAACCATCTTGGTTTAAGGAGCTTCCACAGGCCTGCTTATTGAAGAAATTTGTGAGTGAGGGTCCTGTGTTTAAGTCCCATTGTCTTTAAGAACTGTTTGCCTGTTTTGTATTTCTTTTGTATATCTTTTTTTTGTAATTGTGGCACTGTGTAATCTTTGTATTTTTGTTATTAAAATATTAGTAATCCAAATCTGTCTTTGGACTCTAGTATTGATATCCACAAACCCTAAGAGAGTATAACACGTTACCAAATTGTTATTACCTAATTTCTAGAGGATATATCTTGTTTTCTCTCTATATATATATATAGAGAGAGATTTTAATTCGGATATCTCACAAATCCGGTATCAGAATTGTGAGTGGTGGCAGACTACCTGGGGGGATACAGGCAGGATTTGGGGGTTAATTTGGTGTAACTTATGCCTTGTTAAGGGGTGAAGTTAGTAAATCCAGAGGCCTGGTGCTATTAACTCCTTTATGCCCACGCCCTCCACACAGTCATGGCTTGGCAAGTAGTCCTGACCGTGACACCTTCCCCCCAAGTACCAATGCACACACAACTCTATTTGTTCTGTTCTTTTAAGGTAGTTTTGACATATTCTGGAGGTATGGCTTGGCCATTTTCCTGCTGTAGGATGAACCACTGACCAACTAGGCATGTACTAGAAGATAGAGCATGACGCTGCAAAATTCTGTAATAGTCTTATTGGTTCAGGGTGCCTCTCACTCTGTGCAAGTTGCCGACTCTGGATCCAGCAAAAGAGCCCCAGACCATCACGCTTCTTACTGCCACTCGTCCATTCAAACATACATCTCAAAGTCTTCTCTTCACAGTTGAAACTGACAATTGCTTACTTCGATCACTATGAAGATGTGCTCTCAGAGACTTGTCATCTGATTTTGTAATGGCTTTGGGTCTGCCAGACCTCTTCCTGTCAGAGTTTGATGGTGTAGGAAACTATTCTCACTGACACTTTGGCATTCTTTGCAATTTCTCTAAAAAGAAAGACCTACACATTTAAGGGTTATAATGGTCTATACATCTTTCTTTGTTAATTGCTTCTTGCAGTACAATACTGTCCACATATTGCATAAGATGGTGTAGTAATACAGTCTAACACTGCTTTTATATAGACAGAGGGTTGTAAGTGATCATCAAGTTCAGACACCTGTAGGCATTGTTAGCATAATCTTTTAAGGCTTAATTTATTTATATTACTGCAGAACAAATGTAAGTTGTTAACCCTTTTTGTATAACTCTGAAATCTGCATTATTTTGCAGGTTTTTTCCCATCTCTGGCAGTCTACCGCTTACCTTTGTACCATTTCAGGTTTTTCACTGGACTTGAACTATGTAACTTTCTATAAAAACTGGAAAAATGGGGGTGTTCTAAAACATTTGACTGATATATATAGTTTCAGGAACATTTTAGTGTAAAATTACATACTGATGGGTATACAAGCATCGGCCAAATATCCTTCCATAGGATAGCAGGAACATGCTGACATATTGGTACAGGGCAAGAGCCTTGCTCTTGTAAATATAAGTCTATTACATCTATTGGGACATCCAGTCAACTGACAAAAAATGGTGATTGCTATATATCATATCAGCTACATTTTACAATATATTTAAGATGACATTGTACTGTCGTAGTATCTTCATCAGTGATGTTATTCAGGGAAAACTAAAAACAATAAATGCATTAAAATACCTGCTTGTATATTCTTTGTTGACAGTTAAACAAAATAGTATGTATTGAAAAACAAATCCAGTAGGAAGATGAACAAAACTATAATGTATACATTTATTATTTTATTCTTTGGCCTGTCTTACGATGGAGTCAACCAAATACTTTATATGGTATGTCTAAATTTATTAGAAGAATATGTCAAGACTAGAACATCTGACAGATACAGACAATGTTGATAATTAGTTCTTGTATACTGTCAACAAGTATTTTAGGAGTCTTTTCCTCTGCTATTATGTGACCTTTCTCTTGTCACAATATGATTTATACCATAAGCCAAACACATCTTGGGAAATTGACTGAAATTGAACACTCCATTTTTCGACATATTTCTTTTTCGGACGCTAGGTATCTGCTAGGTATTAAAAAGTTACCAGTATTGTATATAGGTTGAAATTTAAATGCTAATACTAACAGCCAAAAAAACCCCCCACAAGACAAGATATCAATTCAAGCATTCATAATAAGTGATTAAAATATGATTTAAGAGCTTTTAAAAAATCACAATACTTTAAATTCACAAGACAAATAATGCCTGCCATGAACTTTTTGGTGATTTATAGACGTTTTAGGAGCATTTTACCATCTGAAGGCTACTCAATTTAAACCCCATTTCTTACACCATACCGCTCAGAAAATGAATTTCACAGCTGACTGTAAAACACAGTCTTTCAGCTATATGGAACATTGGAAAGGAAATATCTTTGTGGCTGATAGTGTTGTTTTCCTATAAAAAGAAACTTCATAAAAACCCCAGACAACTGTTATCTTTCTTTGTGCCAATCTCCACTCAAGTCAGAAAATGTGAAATACCCTGAACAAAATATGCAATCGTCTACTAGTCATAGTGTTACAAAAATCTGACAGCAAATGCATACAATATGTCTACATATACAGATGTGTTCCAATTTGGTGGAAAAATATATAAGGGAGCAGGGAGGCTGTTGTCATTGCTCTGTTGTGAATTGGTGATCTAGGGCCACTCACAAAATAATTTTTTCCTCTGAAATTCCACAAGTAGCAGGAGGGTGTCTAGCAATTCTTAAGACATTTTATTCTCTGGCTAAATCTTTTTTTTTAGCTTATTTTATGTTCTTCTCTATGAAGTCCTGTGTTGGGCAGGACTAGGGCATTTTATTCCAAATGTGTTTTAAGTCAACAAGGTTTATTCAATATAGAGGGAGCTTGCAGGAGACATGAACATTCAAGCTCCCTAATATAATTAAGAGCCAGCCTCACCCAGTCAAAAGGCTAGCTGGTGTTGACTAATGGATAGCTCATTCAGAGACTAGTATAAACACTATATGGACAAAAGTATTGGGATATCTAACATTACATCAACAGGGACTTTTATGAAATTGCATTTTAAATACATAGATGTTAATATCTAGTTGGTCTCCCCTTTGCAGCTATAACAGCTTCCACTCTTCTGAGAAGGCATTCCACAAAATGTTGGAGTGTTTCTGCTGGGATTTTTGCCCATTCATCCAGTACAGCATGTGTGAGGTCAAGCACTGAAGTTGGAAAAGAAGCCTTGGCTCATGATCCTGTAAGCTTGTAGAAAAAGCTTGATTTCCACTGCTCAAGAATCCAGTGGCGGTCTGCTCTACATCACTCCAGATGATGCTTAGTATCGTGCATAGTTATCTTCGGCTTGTGTGCAGCTGCTCAGCCATGGAAAGCTATTTCATTAAGTTACTGACAGTGCAGAGGAACACTTTAGCGGTGAGGCTACAGTGGACAGTAGGTGTGGTCTACCTCTTTGAGGCTGATCTGTTGCTGCTTCTAGACATTTCCACTTTACTATAATAGCACTTACAATGAATGGGGCAGATCTAGCAGAGCAGAAGTTTTACAAAGGCGGCATCCTACGATGCAGTGCGACCCATTCTACTGGTTTGTCTATGGAGAAGACTGCCTATGTGCTTAACACCTGTTAGCAATAGGTGTGGCTGAAACACCTAAATGCAATAATTAGGAGGGTGTCTCTATAAATGTATCCAAATAGTGTATGTGTTCAATGAACATGGCAAGAGATTTAGAGACTTCCAATGTCTTGAAATACTTTTTTTCTTTGATATAACATATTTCAATTAAATAAAAGATTTGTATCCATACTTCTGTAAATATATTGTATATAACTAATCTTTTCGGGATCTACAAAAAACAGGATCAGCTAGTGCTTCCCCACAGAGATCCTGAAGGTAAATTCTACATCATCTGATAAACCCATCAACATTAAAAGTACAATTTAATAACCTAACAATTTTAACTTCTTTGCCTATAATTTCTCTAATAAAACCTAATTTATATTTGCCCCAAGTGACAAACTATGTTTTGATCATAAAAGTGATGGGAATGTCACCCATGGGGATACTTTTGTCACCACTCTGTTTTAGTCCAAAAGGCTGTGTCATCAAATAAACCACACAGAGCAATAAAATCTTAATTACTAATTGTTCCAGTTTCTAAGTGCTTTTATTTGTACTCTATTTTACATTTTGACTTAAGAAAATATTGTGTTTACAATTAAATCATTAAAACTTCTATAGCAAATCATTTCTTTTTCTCTTTAAAACTTAGCTTATTGTTACATGTTTTGATGCCTTATTTCATTGTGTTGCCTTAAGTTATTTGCTGTACTTTAAGTAAACTGTCTATACTGCATATTGGGGACATTTACAGGTTGAACATTTTTTTTTACCTGAAACATTAGTGTTAAGGGGTAATCATTTTGCGTTATTTCACTATGGCAAACTACAGTGAATACATTTTTTTTCAACACAAACCTCATAATTTTGATATACACATACACATTCATGCTAAAACATACTTACACATACACACTAATGCTAGCACACACACTGCAAGGAGTTGGGTTTCAGGAACACAAGGGCAGGGGTTCAGTGTGGGGCATTCACTAAATGGTTCCCTGAAATAGAGAACGACTCAAGGCTGTGACAGTGTGCTGGGATTATATACACACGCTTTTACATATGCACTCACTCTAACATACACACCCATACACATACTGTACATACTCACTCCCTCCTTTATCCTCGCACTCTTTTACTCCTACCTTCCATTTCGCCCGCTCTTCCATCTTACCTTTATCCCTTTTCTTTGCCTGCAGCCTTCATTCTAACTGCTTACACACATTGTGCGAATATCCTTGTTTTTACCGTGGTGCCATGTAACACCAAATCAGGCTTTTGTTTAAGAAAGTTGGTCTTTTTGTATCTTTCACTCGATCCCTTTAATTCTCATCCTTTGTGTGTAACTCAATAAACAGGCAGATGTGAATGTGAAAGTTGTTTTTAAACACTGATGACCAATATGACAATATTATTCGACCAAAAGGGAGTGGAATAAAGTTTAAACTAATGTTCCCCAAAAAATAATACCAGCTATTGATATTTCCTTTTTTTAAATCTGTGATATTCTAGTTATGTCATTTATCCTGCTTGTTTACATCATTTGACTCCTTTTTCTGTTTGATTCGCATTTTAATGTTTTATTTTTTTTATTGTATTGCTGTTATTTTCTATTTCTGATATTTACATGCATAGTATATATTATAATATTCTATGATATTTTATCCAAAATTGTAAGAATCACCAATGTTTTGGTAATTCAATTTTTCATATTCTAGTATACTGACGAGATGGAAAAAAAACATTAGCATTTTCAATGTTGCCCTACTGAGTTACACCTAATTAGTGCCCAAAAATACATATCACAATTTTGTAATTTCAATCACAATTAAAATAATTTGCAGCAATAGTTTTGGACATATTTTTATCCTCAGCAGTCTGTTTATGGAATATGATGGTCACATTTTGAAGTAATTGAGATACACATTATATATTGTATAATGGGTGAGCTAGAGAGCTTATGTCATAAGCAACATCATCTGGAGACCTTATGTCAACAACTGTGCTTCGCAATAAATATGTTAAGCCCCTTCCATCTGGCTTATTACTGCCATTATGAAGGTTATAGAATTTATGCTACTATCAAATCGGCAATGATAAAAAAAATGTAAAGGCTTCTATTAGTCTTCAAATAAGCACTGAGCTGCATAAGTCCCAGTGATGATTAAACTAAGCTTCCCTGTTAACAATATGTGAGAACAGAATTTCAAGTTTATTTTTAAATGTCAAGGTTAATTATTACTTGCGAGGAGAAGAAAGACAAAATTCTAGCCAGTGAGCATTCTTTTAGGGATTTCTCTGAAGTCTCGTTCAATTATGTTAAACTTTTTTTTCAGTATGTATAGAGATAAAACCCAGTGCTATTAAATTATTAATTGTCTTTTAATTTCCAGATTATTTCATTATATATGCTGTAAATTGGTTTTGGTAAAACACGTCGTTAAATACTTAATATTTATATTTTTTCATTTTGTTACAGTAATAGTTAATAGTAACAACATCAATAAAGTGCAGTTGTACATACACTGATTGATAAAGCAAAAGAGAAACTTGACGTACCCTGCGCAGTCTGTTTTTAACTGGTTGCCTAAAAAAATGCTGAGGCTGTGACAATGAGGTATGGCTCCTGATTGCAATCTTACTGGCTGGTGGGTCTCTGAATATGCATACCATTGCACATATGACTAGTAAAATATACACATGAGCACTTGTAAAATTGGTGCTCACCTATGTGTGCATTTATCACTTAGGAGCTGCAGACAGGGTTAGCTTTAATTAGCGTGATTAACCCCAAAAATTAAAGTTTGAACAATAACTTGCAAATTCACTATAGACCATTTACATTAGTACCTGAAAAAAAGAATCACACAACTCACATGTACTCGCATGCAAACATGAATTACGTTGATTTTTTTTTGTGTGTAGTTTTTCTTTTGTGCTTCAGGCACCTTTTTTTATTCTTTTTTTTGTACGACCACATTCTTTTATTCACAATACACCCTCCATCTTACAGGGCAGGCATGGCTAGAGGCCAGAGGGCACAGGATCGGATATGTACTCCTAAAAATGGTTTAAATATTTTTAACTCCATCACTCTTGCGAGCAGTAGACTTGTGCATTTGGATTCGTATAAATTTTATTATTAAAGTTAAAATTATTAAAATTGCCTACTTTGTGCTTTATATGACTCTCTGATATTGAGGAGGGGAACCCAAGGAAACAAAAACGAATGGCAAAAATCTCTGAAATTTAGTTGGCACTATTAGAACCGGTTTTGGCACCATTAGAACCGGTTTTGGCAACATTAGAACCGGTTTTGGCACTCTTTGATGAGATAACGTGGGAAGGCATGGTGTGTAGGAGGGTACATATAAACCACTGCCAGCAAAACCACTAGTGTGTGGACAACACAAAACAATTATTAATTGTTATAAAATTAAGCACTGCATTATGTGGAGCGTGCTTAATTTTATTGATATATTGTTCCTAATTTTTAAGACAGTTGCAGATTAACACTACCAGGAAAACTTTTAGTTGTGTGGACAATGCAAAACAAGAAATCATTTATAAATACTCGTGATAAAATCAGCCATTGTGTGTGGGAGGGTTCCATTTTTTCTGGTGAATACAAAAAAATTGGGAAAATGCCTGTGAGTAGGAGTGATTCCAATTTTCATTAGTCAGGCAGAATTGGCAGCAGACATGTATGAATAAGTAGTCAAGTGAACCCTGGTATACCAGACCCAATTAGGCTGAAGCCGTCTTGCTCTGAGTCAGATTCACCATGAGCCGCATGCAGCAGCACCATACATCCTCATATTCAGAGGAAGGACTTGTTACTAGTAGGGTAACTCAGGGATCTGTTTTCAACCCGTACTTTTTAATATTTTTATTAGTAATGTTACAGAAGGTCTTAATGATGTGGAATGCCCTTTTTTGCAGGCAATACAAAGGTCTACAACAAGGTAGTCATTCCAGGTAGAACCACTCAAATTGCAGATTACTTAAGTAAATTAGAATAATGGTCAAGAGTGTGGCAGCTGCATGTTATTGTTAATAAATGTAACAAAATGCACTTGGACATAAAAAGCCCAAAGCAGAATATAGCATTGAGGACACCGTTCGGCCAGTGACAAAGGAAGAGAGGGACTTAGGAGTAATTATTCCTGATGATGTAAAGGTAAGCAAACAATGCAGTAAAGCATCTCAAAAAGCAAGCGATGCTGAGTTGTATAGGGAGAGACATTAGTAGGAGCAAAAGGGAGCCTAAAGGACATTGACACATTTGAGAGAGCTCAGAGGATAACTTCAAAAGTGGTTTATAGGACAGAAATTGTCAGGAAAAGTTAAAGGATCTTAATATGTATAGCTTGGGGAAAAGAAGAGAGGGTGACAGGAGGCAAGCCTATTTGAAAGGAGGAGTAATTTTAGAACAAGAGATCATAGTGTAAAATGAGAGAATCAGAGGCTTAGATTTAATGTAAGGAAGTTCTACTTTACTTAGAGGGTATTGGATAAATGGAACAGTCTCCTAGCAGAAGTGGTGGAGGTTAATACAGTGAGGGAATTTAAACAGGTTGTACCCTTTCATTGCCACTCTAATAACGTCCAAAGTGTGGTTTATATGGATCGCATCCCGTCCTACCAGGGTTGATTGGTTAGGATGCCTCTATCCCATAGGGCATCCTTTAACTAACTTAACTAAGATTTTAAGGTTGTATGGAAAGAGTACCTTGGAATTAAGAATTAATGCAAGGGCTTCACTACGGTGCATGGACTGCTTTATTGCATTGTCTAATGGTTATAGGGCAGACATATATGGAGTAGTCTAATGGACTTTAATAAAATGATGTATCAGTGCAAAATGAGATAGACAGAGTGTAGGGATCAAATTAGGTAGGGTGGGCTGGTGAGCGTGATCACCCTTGATAAAGACCTCTGTGTCAAAACGTTGGGGATCACTTGCTCATTCTCTGCTGTCCTGCTATGTATATATTAATTTATCTTCATTACTGTATGCACTATTTAGACTATTGTGTCTAAAAAATTACTCAGCTTTTGTGGCGTATATAGTTTATTTCCTTCTTTGTTCTGTTTGAGTGCACATCTTTATTACCATAAATGTATATGCTTATACCTGATGGGCATAGGTTTGAGTGTTGCACCATCTCTTAATACACTTATTCATTTAGTTATTTATTATTGACTGGTGTGCCTTTTTCTGTATTAGTATTTGGTTTCATCAGTTTCAAGTAATCTCAAAACAACTCTGGTCTTTTACTTAATTATATTGCAAGCAATCTATTTTTATCTTTATATCTGCAATCACATAATTTACCCTAAATATGTGAAAAATTCTGTAGCTGGAAATTGCTTTGCATGTTTCGTTAAATGTGAAAATGAGAGTTCAAGGCTCAGCAGACATTGCCTCACTGTGAATATTTGAAAAATGATGGTTATAAGAAATGTAATACTCAACCAAGACGCAGGCCTCTTTTAAAGCCCTTAAATATATTTGTGCATGCACCCATCATTAGCTACATAAAATACTCTACATGAAATTAATGTCTGATTACATCAACTCACACGCAAAATTAATAGCAATCAAATTTCTTACAAAAATGTCACTAAAGATAAAAAATTGTTATGCTGGTTATCTTTTACATTTATCACTTTAACCCTTTTATTTAGTCACAAATGATTTTAAATGTCATTGACATCAGAAATTCTATTTATTTTGAAAAATGAACATCTTGGGAAGTACTTCTAAGTAGCCTAATGCAATAGCAGTAGCTCTGATGCAGAATGCATTTGTCATGTAATCACGTGAATACTGCTATTTCCAGGTAATTGTTTTTTATTTCTATATATAACATAGGAATAAACCAAACGATTAACACTAAAGGGGTCATTTGTCAAAGTACAGTGAGTTGCAGAACTTGCTTTTCCCGGAGCAGAATTTATACTCTCTATAATACAGTATAATAACAACATGTTTTATAAATACTTCATATAAGAAAGCGACCAAACCCTGCACAGTGTGTGAGCGTCAGAGAGAAAGCTTTCGCAAGTGCAGAAGGGAGTAATAAGTATTTGTGTGTGAGCATGTATGTATGCATATGCGTGCAGCATGAATGTATATGTGTACATTGTGTGTGTGAATATTGATGTGTATGTATAAGTGTGTGTGCGAGCATGAATGTATAAATGTGTGATCATGAACATGTAAATGTGTGAGCATGGATGTGTGTTAATGTTTGTGTGTGAACCTGAGTGTATAAATGTCTGTATGTGAGCATGGGTATATGTGTAAGCATAGATGTGTATGTGTAATTGTGTGTGAGCATGGGTGTGCAAATGTTTGTGTGTGAGCATGAGTGTGTATGTGTGAGCATGGATGTATATGTGTAAGTGATTGTGTATGAGCATGGATGTGTATATATGTAAGTGTGTGTGTGAGCTGTTTGCAATGAACAAACTAAACACAAGCAATTGAAAAAGAGATTTTCTATGGGGTTCAAGTCAGGTAACTGTGAAGGCCACTGAGGTATGCTGTCAGAAGGTCCAATGACGACTAAGCTTTAGCTTCCTTACAGACGGCATGATGTTTCCTCATAGGATTTCCTGATACTTCAGTGAAGCTCTTTTGCCTTTCACACACTGCGGGTTTCCTGTATAGGAGGGAGCAAAGCAGCCCCAGAGCATCACCATGCTTAACTGTAGGCAGAGTGTTCTTTTCAACATATGCTGCATTCTCTTTCTTCCAGACATACCACTTAGCCGAAAAGTTCCAGTTTTGTTTTATCGCTCCACAGAACAGAATCCCAAAACTTCTGTGGCTTGTTTTTATCATTTATAGCATATTGGAGCTGACTTTTCTTGTACTTTTGGGTCAGTAGTGGTGTACATCTTAGATTTCTTGCACGGAACTTCAAGTCTTGCTGCAGATCTTTTGTAGTCACTGAAGGGTTTTTCTCAACCTGCCTTCTCAGAAATCTGGTAGCAGCCATTAATAGCTTATGTTCTATCTTAAGAGATCTCTTCTCTTAACTTTTGGACCATTCTTTTGTTATACTGCTAGCATGCAGTCCAACATGACATTCAACAAACCCTTAGGCAATTCAGGTATTTCATGTGTTCCAGCTCAAGCACACCCGGTGCAACGAATGAAGCCCTTGATTAGTTGCATCAGGTGTGCTTGAGGCGGCATCTGTTTTGCATATTCGTGCTGTTTTGAGGGATTCTATTCAGGAGGTTGAATAATTTTGAGACCGGGCCCCTACCCCTTTATTGTCCACCACAGCCCCAGTAGTATAATCTGTTTTCTTTTACATTTGCTTACATAAACCCATTTGTGACAATGGCTGCAATTTCTGCAGTGCTCGTTTTTAGCTTTAATTTTCACGTTTACTGAACCCATACAAGTTATAAATAGTTTTTTTCAAGACAAGAAGGGATTTCTTTAGATGTCATTATTTTGATTGTATCATATCATTTACTATTAATAAAAGTATAAAATATGGTGAAAAATTAAGAAAAAGGGACCTTTTACTCATCTAACAAAGCTAATGAAAAAACCTGGTAAATCTACTATTTAGAAATACGCAATGTTTTTATTTATTTATTTGCTTTTTTCTGCACGTTATGGGGCAATAAGTACAAAGTAGCGTTTTGCTATTTCAAAACCATTTTTTCCAAATCTGGTAATTCTTCCCTCCATGTGCTATTCCGGGTATCTTTGAAGCTGGCCAATGCAATTTACCCCATTAAACCATATATTTTTGAAGACTAGTATTTTAACTCTTTCCATGCACTAATTCTACCACCACTCTTTGTCAAACTTTGTGGTAGTCTTTCTTTTGCCTTTTTTCACACACATTTTTTTATCAGGTATGAATGAACAGGTCCTGGTATATGTATACGTTTCCTATTTCAATCAGCACTTTTTTTGCCGATCTGGTTGCTTGGTTTTACCTAATTCACGCTATTTTTTTTTGAGTGTAAACACTGACTGTTTCTATATGGAACTGCACTGGTTAAATCACTGTAAGTGCCTATTACATACACTGATTGCACATACTCTATTGGTATTTTATCAATATATATATTCCTTTTGGGCATTTAATGCATATGGATCTTAATATATTTCTTTACATTTGTTACTGGTTTCTTTTAACCCCTTCACGACCTTTGCCGGTTCAGGACCGTCATAACAAGAAGGTCACTAAATGACCTTTGACGGTCCTGAACCGTCAAAAAGTTAAATAAGCTTAGAAAGTGATCAAGGATCACTTTCTTCGCTTAAACGGCCTTGCTGCAATGCCTCGATGTCGAGGCATTCAGCAAGGCCGAGATCGGCATCTGTCTGGCCCCCTCCCCGGGGCGTCAACAGCCGCCATACATTGTATGGCGGCGGACGCCCGTTTTAAAAGCGTTTAGGAGGCGATCAACGATCGCCTCCTAAACTTAAATGGTGTCGCTGGAATGCCTCGATCAGGAGGCATCCAGCGACACCAAACACTTACCTTTAGGTGGGCTGTGACCGCTCCGGAGAGCGGTCACAGCCGCAGCTGCCGGTGATCTTCGCCATCAATAAAGATGGCCGCCGCACTGTAAAGGAAACAAGTTTTAAAAGTTCGCTAGATGGTCTCCAGACCCTCTAGAGAACTGGCTCCACTTGCTGGTTGAATACAGGTACTGCATTCAACCATGCAAGTCAATGGAGCCCAGCTTTCTAATCACTATGTGATTAGTAAAATATTAAAAAAAAATAAAAAAAATGGAAAAAAAAATAAAAAAAAATGTGCTAACATTTAAAAATAATTATGCAGTGATGTCACTAGATGAACCATCCAGTACCAGCAAAATGTGTAAAAAATATATAAAAAAAGTATTAAAAAAATAAAACAAATATAAAAAATAAAGTTTATTATTTTGAGCAAGTGCTAAAATTTCTCAAAAATCTCAACAAAGAGTTAAAATAAAAGCACTTCAAATACCCAAGGGGTGTCTAATATAAAAAAAAATGGCTGATGGGGTAAATTGGAGTGGCCTAGATAGGGCATAGGTACAGACTGACCAAAATGGAGAAAAAAAGCGCACTTCCCAAATGTGGCATTTTAAACCTGAAACAACCCGACAAACCCATGCATGTCGGGTATCACTGCACTCAGGAGATGTTCCTGAACACACATTGGCGTGTTGTTTGACAGTGACATATACCAGGACCTGTATATCTATAACTAAAGTACAATTTGTGTGGAAAAAAATACTATTACAAAGTTTGACAAAGTGTAGTTGTATAATTGGTGCATGGAAAGGGTTAAAATAACAGCATTTGGAATACCCTGGGGTGTCTAGTTTTCAAAAATATATGGTTTGAATGGGTTAAATTGAGTTAACCGGCTTCAAAGATGTTCCAAACAGGAGATGGAGGCAGAATGACCAAATGACCACCTGAATTACGCATGCCCCAAAAGTAGCCTTTTACCAGCCAAAAAATCTGACAAACCCATGCATGTGGGGTATCGCTGTACTCAGGAGATGTTCCTGAACACATATTGGGGTGTTGTTTGATAGTGACATATACCAGAACCTGTATATCTATAACTAAAGTACAATTTGTGT
Organism: Spea multiplicata; assembly: GCA_009364415.1. Lineage (NCBI taxonomy): Eukaryota > Metazoa > Chordata > Amphibia > Anura > Pelobatidae > Spea > Spea multiplicata. The sequence continues at coordinate 70,802 of VKOC01017099.1, forward strand.
GGAAAAAAAAATAAAAAAAATTACTATTACAAAGTTTGACAAAGTATAGTTGTATAAGTGGTGCATGGAAAGGGTTAAAATAACAGCATTTGGAATACCCTGGGGTGTCTAGTTTTCAAAAATATATGGTTTGAATGGGTTTAATTGAGTTAACCGGCTTCAAAGATGTTCCAAAGAGGAGATAGAGGCAGACTGACCAGATTTGTTAAAAAAGATTTGGAAATCATAAAACGCTGCTTGTACTTATTGCCCTATAACGTACAAAAAACAGCAAAAAAACATAAAAACATTGGGTATTTCTAAACTCAGGACAAGTAGTAGAATCTATTTAGCTAGTTTTTTTAATTGCTTTTTTAGGTGAGTAAAAGATTTTTCAAATAAAAGTCATAAAATGTGTTTTTTTTCAATTTTTCACCATGTTTTTATTAATTTTTTTATAGTAAATAAGATGATACGATCAAAATAATGGTATCTGAAGAAAGCCCATCTTGTCCTGAAAAAAACAATATATAACTTATGTGGGTTCACTAAATGGGTGAGGAGAAAATTACACCTGAACACAAGCACCACAAAAGTGTCAAAACAGCCTCGGTCCCACAGTGTAGAAAACGAAAAATGAGCCCGGTCCTTAAGGGGTTAACATCTGCAAGTATCTCCTTTATTTATTATGGGATGTACACTTTGAAATATTTACTTATGTTAATGCATGATCATTAATTATGCTACATGTGTTGCTATATTGGATTGGTCTTCTATTGATATGTACTACTTAAGCTCTCACTTTTGAATGTGTGGTTAACTTGAAAAAGACCTCATTGTGAAGGTGAAATGTTGTTTTTTGTCTCAATAAATCTGCCTGATGCTGGAACTCTTGCGTGCCTGGAGCCTTTATTTACCTTCTGGTATATGTCACTGTCACACAACACCCCAATATGTGTTCAGCAACATCTCCCGAGTACAGTGATACCACCCTTGAATGGGTTTGCCTGGGTGTTTGGGGGCAAAAGGGCCACATTTGGGACGTGTGCATTTTTCAAATAGGAAATTAGACATGTGGTCATCCTTCCCCCTGTTTTAATTGGGACACTGTTGAACCCGGCCAATTCAATTTACCCCATCAAATCATACACCCCATGCCAGTATTTTAAATCTTTCCATGCGAGAAATGTTTTAAGATAAAGTGCTTATTTTAGGGCTTGCTCATAAAAATAGTTTTATATATTAAATATTTATTATTTATTGATTATTATATTATTATTTTTTTTTTGAACTGGAAGGTTACCCTGATGGTGACATCAGTTGAAAATTATTTTTACATATTACGATTTTTTTATTTAACTATTTTTTTACATTTATTTTACTAATCACAATGTGATTAGAAAGCTGGCTCAGGAGGGTCTGGAGAGAGCTTCTTGGAAACTCTTTCAACTTCTTTATTTTTTTTTAACGGACACGCAAGAGTGAATAGGCAACAAAATTATCTTTGTTTTCTTTTTCTTTGTTAATGGGGCCTGCCTCTTTTTCGGAGAATTGTATAAATTAAAATTAAACTTGGCAAATTTTGTTAAAATTAAAATTCATATGAATCCGAATGCACAAACATATACACAATCAAAAGTTCACATTTAGATTTAGAAGTTCACATTGGAATCTATTTATATACATATGTGATTCGTTTTTTATACTTATCTTATTTTACACAGTAGCATACTTCCACACAAACACACTAACATACTTCCACATACAGTAACATTCCCAGACACATACATCCACTAACATACTTCCATTCGCACACACACTAAAATACTTCCACATACACTTCCACATACACTATACTTCAACACACCCAGTGTCAGAGTCCCTGCCAAAGACCTCAGCGGAGCCAATCACCAGAGTACCTGCTACTTCTTGTGCTCCCTGCTCCGCTGCTTCCCGAATGGCTGCTTCTGTGCACGCGCACGCTCAAACAATTTTATTCGTCCTCGAGTGGAGATGATGGGGAACATGCTTGGATGACGTCAGGCACAGGGGCGGGGCTTCCACGAGCGGCAAGCTTAAAACCCAGAACTAGTTCTCAGTTATTGTGCCGTATTGAGCTCCTCCACTGGTTGCAGTTTGTTTACTGATTTATTGTTGCGGACCCTGGCTATCCTTGTTTGACCTCGCTGATTTCCGTGAATCTGACCCTGGCTATTTTTGCTTGACCTTGCTGATTTCCGTGAACCCGACTCTGGCTATCCTTGTTTGACCTCGATGATATCTGTGAACCTGACGCCGGCTATCCATTTTTGACCATGCTGTTTAGTGTGATTCGTGGAGTGGTTGCTTTTCAGCATTCTGGACTCCTCCTCAATATAACCTTACACAAAGACACACACAGTAACATACTTCCATGCACGTACACACACTAACATATGTCTAAACACTAACATACTTCCACACACACTCAGACACTAATATACTTAGGCGGACACACATGCTAACATACTCATACACACTAAGATACTTACACACTAACAAACATACCTTTAGACAACCCTACCTTTGTTGGTTCAAGAAGGGGCAGTTCACCAGCCAGTAACAGCTCTCTTCTGGTGCTCCCTCACAGTCTTTACACACACCATATCTTGATGCTAACACTCAGTGATGCTGCAGCCTTTTGGCCTAGTGGTCTGCAGGGGCCTCTGTTACGTGAGTGGCTCCAGTGAAGGGAGATCCCTCATCGGGCCACTTGTACCAGCTGCACTCCCTGTTGTTACACCCTTGCCTCTGGTTTTTGGAAGAAATTTTAATTAAAGTTAGATGAGGATGAGGTGAAATGAGTCAATAATCAATTAAAACAAGGACTTTTTTTTTTACAAACATATGCAATATGTATGTTAGGTTTTTAGTATAAGCAATGTAGCTTCTATTAAATTTTCACCTATTGCTTAGGAGCTTTTAGGTGCTCAAATTGCGGGTGATTTAACACATCACATAACATCACTATGCAATGCAATGTGAAATTTACATCCTCATAAAGTTATTTTAATTGAACAGCATTAAAGTGTGAAACTAAATCTTCAGCAAGATAAACTGGCAGCTAATTTGTTTAGATAACCACAGCGTGTTAATGACCAGATGTGAGAGCTCAGTTTTGTAAATGAGAATAAATTGAGATTGGTATGAAGTTTAGGTACATTTTAATTTTAGAGATAGCTTACTCATATTGATAATAAATTCATCCTTGGAGACGCTGAACACCAACACTGGGAAAAAAAAATATTACTAAAAAGTAACATATAATTTGGAAATATTTGGAAGGCCTGTATGTTCTACTGTACTATATTTCCAAGTTTAGGTCTATGTTGATTAGTTTCCTTTGCAAATAATACTGGTAAAAATAATGCACTTTTAAGCTGACCACTTTTTTGCTCATTTTTTTTGGTTTCCCAAACCTTTAAAGGAAGATGTATATACCAGAAGTATAACAGATTATGGTTTATATTATGCCAATCAGCACTTCTGTTAATGGAAATAAGTGCAGTGTCACACAATCTGTTAACACAAGACAAGTGGCTTACAAGACAAGTGGAGTATATTTAATATGTCTAATTCAGTTTCAAAATAATACAAATTGAAAAATCAAACAGATCACAGCCCGATTCTATTTAGGAAAGGAAGAGTTTACAGAAGACTTGTGCATTTGGATTCATATGAATGGATTCAATTTCATTAGTTTGTATGAATGTCAGAAGACAAGAAGACACCCTAACAAAACAAAAGAAAATCTGAGACTTTTTCGTCTGCATTCTGTGTTTTTGTCGCTGTCACACTCTTACTCACTCTCTCTCAAACTCTCTCCACTGACCGCTTCTGAGTCCCAGTCTACTTTTCTTTCTTAGTCTGCTTCCTTCGGGTATCATTTTCGTTACTCCCGGAGTGCTTCTGCAATAAGGCGAAGGCACTGTGCACACCCTCTGTCACGGACTGGGTCCATACGGATGACTGAGAGGACCCAGCGCGCCCAAAGATTGTGTGCAGGAGTTACGGTGCAGTAGTGGAGTTGGACAGGGTCTGGTTGCAGGGTGGCCGCACTCACCTGGGCGTTGAGTATCTAGGGTTGTGCAGCCACATACCAGCGCCCTGACATAGCAGCAGATGAAATCCAAAAAGAAACAAAGTGATATCCTGCAGGCACCCTGGAAAAGGCATGAGACATCACACAGGACTCATGTGCGGGATGCTGCAGGCTGGGAGTATGGAAGCTAAGCAGAGAAATATAGCAGACACATAACGAAACATTACCAGACAAGATATACATGTTACTGAGCACAACAATGAACAAGACAAGGAATAAACATAACCAGAGAAGATATACATAACACAGGGCACAAGAGGGAACAAGACAGGACACCCCGCTGCCGGGGATATGAGACAGGACACCCCGCTGCCGGGGATACAGGACAGGACACCCCGCTGCCGGGGATACAGGACAGGACACCTTGCTGCCGGGTATACAGGACAGACTGATACCCAAATACATAAACTAGCCTAGGACTGTTTGATAACTATTGGAGATTCCGTCACATCTTATGGCCATAGTATGCTTAGCCCACCACTACGCCAAAGTACTCCAATGACGGTGGGTCCTAACGCTAATCCCTGCTGACAGTGGTACGAAACAAACCAAACATGAAATCCAAACACATAGCACTAAAACATACCTTTAGACTGCAGACTGAGACAAACAGAACACACGGGAGGGGCACACCTTATAAAGGAAACAGAGCTGAAGCAAAGAGCTGAAGCAGAAGCAAGGAATGGAAGATCAGAACAGAGTAAAAGGAAATCCAGGAATGGATCGAAGCAAAACAGGGAAACTGAAGCAAGAGCTAGATATGCAGCTCCGCAGCCTGGGTAGGACATGACACCCTCTCCCCTGGTTTTAGGAACGGGGAGAGGCTGTCCCTCTGTGCTGTGCGCCATTGCTCTGCCCTTGTGCGGAAGTACTCCAAGAGGCCAGAACAATGCTTAAATGAGTGAAATTTATCTCTCCTTCCCCATGGTGCTGGGTCAGCTTAGACCTTCTTGCTAAAGAAAGTGCTGGTGCTTCCTAATGAATAGTACAGTGAATTAAACCCTTTTGAATAATGTTTTATAAAAGTTCTAGTTTTTCTTGGATTCAAAGGGTCATCAATGGCGGTATTATATGAAAATTGAATAATAGAATTTAAAATAGAAAATCCAAGTCTTGCTAAACATGTATATGTGTGTAACCCATAGCAACAGCCCATGACCACCTTCCTGTATAATTATGATTATCTATAATCCACCATAAAACAGTTTTGTTGAATCTGTTCACATCATCTAAATAAAATACATTAATACTATTATTTTTTTATTATTATTATTGACATGATATTTCTAAGCAAAAAATGTCCATGTAGCGTGGTTGCCTTACATTCTGACTAACATGTACTCACACATTTTCTTGAATCTTTGATAATATGTTGTGACATGATAAAGGGCAGTTATGAATGGTAATTTCATTTATCCATTAATGTACACCAGTTCCCAGTACTCTATTAACAAATATAGTAGGTTTTATTAAAATGGTTTCTGGAATTATGATTATAACAATAACATACATATGTATCAAAAAGATGTTGAGGGCCCTTCTGAGTATGCTGTTTTTGATTTGCAGCTTTTCACACTAAATAAATGTTATATAAAAAATAAACAACATTATTATATTATTATTATCTAGTAGGTAATTCAGCACTAAATTGCTTCTTCATGGACAAAGATTAATCAAAAATATGTAATATAGTATTTCTTATTAATAGCATATCAGAGGCTAATAATTTTCAATTAGAAGAAAAGATTTTGGTTTGGAATAAAAGCTCCGATGTCTTTACAGCACATTTGCCTTTTGTTTATAATCCATCACTAGAAAATGCATCAAAGGTTACATAATGAAAGTTTCAGTGAACAAACTGGACTCGATTCAGCCCGGTATTACCAGAAAAAGAGAATAAATGCTAGCATAGCAGTTTTGGAACTTTATAAAATGGATTGAAGCTCTTGGTTTTAAATAATGCATGTTAAGTACATTAAACAAATGAAACAATGTACATTGCAGGAATGCAAAATTATATGTCATAAGAACAGATTATGGGCTTGAGTCTATTAATGCAGTTGGAAGAAGACTATTTCCTCAAATAGTATTTCTAAGAATGGCTGTTATTTTCCTTTTACAGGGGCTGTAGGGATGGGTCTATGTGACATTTTGCAGAGTGGTTACATTTATCAACTAAAGTGGCTTTTATTTGAAACATCAAATAAAAATTTACATTACATAGACCAGATTTCACATACTGAAAATTCCAAAATATTCATTCAGTTAGCAAAAGTTCTTATAGTTAATATTAGTATACATAAAGAAAAGTACCAAAGTTGAAAAATGCTTGAATAAAAATCAACATATGAATACAAATAAACATTACATTTTCTGGCCACTAATTTAATGGAGAACACAGAATATACCCAATGCTACAATAAAAACATTTTCATAAAACAGTATTTACTATTTAGGTAAATATTTTATTTAGTCACTACATGTGGAGATCATCAAGAATTCTGATAGCTGTACATCTACATAAGAAAACAATTATTTAATTTCCAATCCAGTTATTTAAATTCCAATTCCAATTTAATTTCCGATTCCAATACTTCAACATCATTAAAACAATAATACAACTCCACTAGTGTCAAAAACTAATCAACAGTGAATAAAATAGGTCCAACAGAGAAGAAGTGTAGCGGAGAGTAGATACTTGGAAGTTATTCAGTGATATGGAGATGAAATCCAGGGAGACCTTACCTCCTCGTTTGATCTCACACTGCAACCTAACTCCCTTACTCATGATAAGGGTCTCCCTTCACACCTTGGACCTTATTTTTCCATTATGTGCTCTCTCACTACCTTCCCCTTTCCTCCTCTCTGACCACCACTTCCTATCCTGATCTCTCACCTTGGATCTCACTCGCTCCCTTTCCTCCAAACAGCCTTGCTTAACCAGAGACCATAGCATTCTCAATATTCAGAAACACTTAACCCATTTACTCCCTCTGCTTTCTCTCATGTCCAGCATGTCATACCCTGACCTTACTACCTCTCTCAGACCTCACCCTCACATCTGCACTTGAGGATAAGGCAAAATTGTAATTCGGGGACTCCTATTCTTAGTGATGTGCATCCATTTAAAGGCTTGTGGTCAGCAGATAATATATCAAGCTTTCAGCTGCCCATTTTACAGCTAGACCTTCTTTTTCAATTATTATGTATTTATGCTTAGATAAATCACTGGATGCTCACCCTATTCTACCTGAGACAGAACTGCCCCCAAACCAACCTCTGAAAAAAAGTTCTGTGAAAACTTGTGGCAAACAGTACTGGCCTAGTGCACAAGGTTGTCTGCAGTTGCCGCAAAGAAGCATCTGCATTCCAGGTCCAAAGAACCATTTCAGGAGCGCCAACCTTGGTTAGCTTGCAATTGTTGCAAGACCCAAAATGCTTGGACCTGTGCAATTTTATGTAAATGGAGCTTTACAAGCCCCCCCGCCTACAACATACATCAGCTTGTCAGTCTTTTCAGAGAATCAAATCCATACCAATTCTTTGAAATGGCTTTTCTATTATGGGGAGAGGTTTCCGTGGGGCTTTCACATTTGATCATGGGGTTGTGAGTTAACATTAAGGAATATATATATATATCCTCCATATCCAGATTGCTCATTTTGGAAGATGGAACTCTGTTCCTTAAGGCTAGATTACACTCCTACCCATTCTGAAGTGCAAATCTTTGCCAGTATCTTTGTTCTTCTTAATTTATCTAACCTCTTTTTAAGATTTTTTTAGAGAAGATATCACAAGTAAACAGAAACAAATCATTTAGATCAGGGACGTCCAACCTGCGGCCCCCCAGCTGATGCAGGACTACATCTCCGATAATGCTCTTGGCCGAGGAGGATGGGAGATGTAGTCCTGCAGCAGCTGGAGGGCTGCAGGTTGGGCGCCCCTGATTTAGATTGTGACTAGAGACATAACCACTTAAAAGGGAATTTTTGATACAAAGCAAAGGACTAGTAAACCCTGGAAAGTTTGTCCCTAACAGAACAGGATATGGTAATCAAAGTATAAAAGTAGCAGCATATAGCTATGACCTAAAGAAACACATACATAATTTATATTTAATGTCTCCAGGCATTTGTTGTAAAACAAAAAAAATGCCCCTGCCGCATCATTTCATTATCCCACGGCAGGTTTGTGATACGCAGTGCTTCATTACCTGTTTCTAATAAACTGCATTTTTATTGGTTAATATTTCTCTTTACACATTATTCTTTCAAAAACCGCAGGTCCTAATGTACATAGTTTCCAAGCAACAAATAGCTGCTACAGGACCCTTCAGAAAGTAATACCAAGACAGTACAAGTATAACAATAGCATGAATAAAACATAATCAAAGGCTATCTAATATAAATAGGTTATGAGATATTCAACAGTACAGAACACTAAACATATCAAGCAGAGACAAGAAAGCGAGACCTATAAATATAAAAAGTGTGTTAGAGAAAGTTTATTGTTTTAACTATCATTACAGTACATTTATTTATATAGCACCAGCAGATTCTGTAGCGCTGTTACAAAAGAGTAAAATAATTTAAAATCACACACACACAAAAAACTGGTACAAAAGGAGAAGAGGGCCCTGCTCTTGTGAGTTTATAATGCAGTCTGTAGTTAAGAGTAGAGGACTGCTTAGACCCCTCATTAACCAAGAGTGAGGCAGCAATGACCCCTTTTTTCAAACCCAGATTTGATAAGTAAGGCTATAATTAAATAATCTCATATTCTGCCCCCCACCCCACATCACCATTCAAGTAATCCGGTGGGATGGGGAGATTCCACAGCACTGAAGTACCCTCTGGGGCATAGACCCCATCCTCACCATGCAAGTTGGCAATTTTGAATTTGCAAAATGGATTTTATTCCAACTCATTTAAACTAGCCGCAGTCTTGCCTTCTCTCCCAACTCATAGTCCTTTTAGTGAACAGATGTGATTTTAAAATCCATTTTTTAGGTTTGTTTTTTTTAGCTTAGATATTTTGACTCCTTAACCTTACCTTTGCTTGTTTTCTTGGCCATGACAGGATTTCCCATAAGGTACAGGAGACGTGGCATGAAATATAATTGAATGCATCTATAAATTAACATAAATCATTCTAAACCAAATGAGTCCATATCTTCACCAATGCTTATATTATTTTTAGGGCAAGTTATAGACACACTTATGCAAACCTTTTAAGACAATTTAAAAAGAAAATGCCCCTATATAAATAGAGAGTGCAGTTTTTCCAAAGACTATAAGAAATTACCATTTGTTGAGAAATAGAAATGGAAATGCCTCTACTAAGCATTTTATCAGGCTTAATCAATATATTTAGCCTGTCTCTATAGTATAGCAGTGTTATTGCATTCCTTTTGTGGTTTTTGTTCTACTTCCATAATATAAAACCTCAGACTGTGAATCACCATTCTTTATTTCTGTAAAGTGCCTTGGAACAGCAAAATCATGACCTTTACGGATATGATGTTTGTGTTCATTAAGGCTTTGATGTAATGGTATAGTGGTATTTCCAAAGCAAAGGAAGTCACGAGGGCACTTAAGTTTATAAACCACAAAGTTCAATCTACATATGCCACGACCATTTATTTTAACCTTCTTACTAGTATGTGAATATATAACGGTATATCTTGATAATGCAATTGCAGAAAAAACAGCACGGAAAAATCCCAACAGTCAGCTCAGAAGGAGTGGTAATTTATTATATACCTTTGTATAGTCATATTTTCCCCCTATTGTTAAACATGAACATTTTAACTATTGTTATAACATGTAAATTATAATTAATGTAATGTAAATCTTATTGGAATTAACTTGTGCACAGTGGAAAAGGTTCTGTCTGTGAATAACCCTTGGTGTAGTAATTGCAAAGAAAACATTTCCGTACAACAAAGAAACCGAAGACACAATGGAAACTGGCCTTTAAAGGTGAAAAAATATTACCTAATATCAAGAGGAATTCAATCATTCCAAAATAAATAATAACTTAAAAGGGGTATTATCCTTAAAATATAATTTATTAATATAGTGCACCATGCAAACCCTATTTCAAGGCATTATTAACTAAAATACTTATTGTTATGATGTATTTGTAATAATTTATAGCAGTTTCATAGATTAGAAATGATGATTAAACAGCATATTTTATATATACTCGTGTGGCCTTAAGATGGATGGGTGGATCTTTTTTATTACATTTTTTCATAACTTAAGATCCATGATCTTTAAGCAAAAGAAAAATAATCTCATAATGTCAGTATCACAGATGAAAAGAAATTTCAATGACATAACCTCTGCTCATAGAATCACTGCACTTGCATTAGTTTGAACAACTAACTTCAGCAATATGAATCTCCTTGTATATTGTATACTGACTTGTATAATTCAAAATTCAAATTCACAGATGCCTAAATAATAATATATATATTATTATATTTTCCTATTGTGTAAGAAAAATCAATGCTTGATCTCATACTGATTTCTGAAACATAAAAATTCAACCCTCGTCTGATGTCATGACCCGGTTTATGAGTATATCAGGGCTCAATTTCTAGCACAAAAATGAGTTGTTTCTATAATGTAAAACATTATTACTTTTTGGTATCCTCTTTTCACAGTTTACATTTTATTAATGATGCTTATATACAATATTTTCTAAAGAATTTAAATGGTAAAATTGAAACTTTCCATGATTATGGTGCGTCATAGTGAAATAAGGTACTTTTTGATAGATTTATGAATTTATATTTTTTCTAACTGAAAAATGTATTCTTTTTTATAAGAATGTTGAAATCAGAAAAAAAAATACTTGTTGTTTTCACCCATATTGTTAAAATGTTTGCAATTAATAAATAATGTACCACAGCAGGGTATGTTATCATGCCATGATTTTATTTATTTAATTTAATTTTATTTTATTACTTAGAAAGCAGGTGTTTTCTCAGTTTGGTGGCAGCTTATCATATGGTGGTATAACAAATCGCTTGGTGTAGTTATCTCAACACATTTGACTCCCTGGAGATATTGATCTTAAGTAGCCTCAAGGAACATGCTTCTTAATTGACTGCTGCAATAAATGTTTCAGGAAAAGTAATTTTTTGTAGATCTTGTGGAATCGACATATAAAATAATGATCAGCTAGATACCATTACTCTTTCCAAAATAAATGGAATAAAAATGTGCTCCTTTAACAGTGGTCATAAAGTGAATTAGTTTGTGCTGCTGCAAGGCCTTGAAGAACTCATTAAGTTCTTTTATACAATATTTTTCAAAAGTAAAGATTTGCAATGCAGTAGTAGAAATTCCCCAGATAAAAAATGCTCTTAAATTGAAGATATCACAGAATACAAAGGTGAATGATAGGTTTTAATACACTAATAATTGCAGACATCATTATAATAATATGAATCATTTAAGTTTAGTTTTATGTGTCATACCTGTTTGATTACCAATATACTACTCGGTCCCTTGGGGAAATATTCAGTAAGCCAGTGATTTGATTTATCTTATGTGCAGGGAAAGAACCACCCATGCTCGATATACTTTGCAATTGCCACAATCGTAGAGAGACAGCTAAAATGCTTCTTAATGTTAGAAATGAATGCTTTGGCTTTTTGTTTTTTGTGTTTTTTTATGGAAAAACCACTACATGTAGAAACTAGAAAGTAATATTTGTCCTGCAGGGCACTGTTGCTAAATTGTTTATAAATGTGGTTACTAATTTTTGCGATTTTGTTCAAAGAACAATAGATTACCTACTACTGAAAACCCCTGCATCTTCATTTAATTGTAGAATAAAAAATAACTGACATGTCTCTTGATCACCAGTTAATTGAAAAAAGCGCCACCCGAGCACACATACATTTCTTATGGTTGGCCACTGCAGAAAAAACTTGAATGCCCCTGCCCTAGGGCTCCAGTACTGCTAGCCTTTGATAGAGTACTTCAAGTGCAAAACCATCAGGCCACTGTATATAAGACATATTTCTTCAGTTTGCTCATCAGAAGGGTTTTTTATTGTGTTTTTGCTTGCTTCTGATACTAATTTCATTTGGAAGTTTTAATAAATATTCATGAACAACGTTGCACATTTTTAAACATTTTTATTTATGGGACTTAATGATGTTATGGTTGTTATAGGGTTTTTCCTCCAAACCTCATTCATTGCAAGGTATTTCTCAATTTAGATGAGCTATTCTAGTAGGGTTTTATATTTATCAAATGTACTATGTGAAGTGAACCCAAACTAAGTCACATAATTTAGCATATTTCAGCATATTGTCTACAAACTATAATATGCAAACCTTTAGCATAGTATATAGAGTACAGTATACATACAGAAAGAGAGAATTGATGTCTAACGGCTCCATTATTTACATAATCAATTCTATTGCAGCTCTGGTCCAATATGTCAAAACCATAGACTGAAAAATTAGAATAAAACTGTGATGATGTATGAACAAACTAAATACCAGTTGCCAACAGGCTGTGAAATGCAGCATTGCTTATTATGAAGACAACATGATAAAATTTGTATAATTAATATAGTGTAGATGGGTATGTGTTGTGTTCAGGGTAAAGTACATTGAAACAGCCAAATGTATGCATGAAAAGTTGAAATAAATCATTTGAGCTGCAGGACATCATACTACAAGCTGTTATAAAATACCAAAGGCTATCATATTTTGGCTATGCAAATAGTGCAATAGTCCTGCTAAGATGTAATATTAGATTAAGAATGTACATCTAGCAAAAACCCTTAATCAAAATAATAGTGAAGCTACATGAAGCAACAAATGTGCAGCAATAAAAGGGAGTATTTATGTTTTTAGACCTAAAGAATACTTTTATGCATAATGCAATCACAGATAAGGTTTTCTGAGACTTCAAAGTATGGGCAAGTAAGTGTGAGACAAACACAAGACTGAACAAAAATTAACCAGTAATATGATAACAAAACCTTTGCCTATGTCTGATAATAGATACTTATAGGCATTACTAACAGTGTTACATGGCATTCGTATCACCTTCAAGATATCATGGAACAGGAACCAGTCTCTCTTAGCTGGCTTCAGAGGTGTAGTCGCTAGACTTCTGCATTAAGATTTGTATGCAAATTGCTAATTTACCAAATTCGTAGGAAGCACAGGAAACAAGGCCAGACCCCTACGAATAGGGGGAAAACTAAGCAAAAAAGTCTGATTTTCAAGTATGATTTTTCATCTAAAATGTGTGGGTCCACATTCACACTCTCACTCACTCTTTCACACTCTCATGCTGGTCCACTTTCTCTCTCATGCTCTCTAAATATTTCCCTACCTTCTCTGCCAACCATTTCCACTTCCACATCTTCTTCTGCATCTTCTCCATCTTCTACATATTAGTATTTAAATTCAAATTCTGTTGCGATGTACAATGGGTAGACGGGACATTACCAGTAGCATGTAACATAACAAGTTGACTAACAGAGACAACAGGTGAGCAGGGTCCTGCTCAAACGAGCTTACAATCTATTCCATCTTCTCGCTTCTCTTCTCTCTTCTATCTTCAAACTTCAATCCTTCATCTGGTTATGTTAGTGTGTGTGTCTGATTTTGTCAGTGTGTGAAAATGTGTCTTTTTGTATGTTAGTGTGTATATATGTAGCTATGTGCTGCCCCTCTGTTTCTCATGTATCTCCAGTGCTCAGCTCCGCTCTCTCAGCAGGCTTGCAGCTCTTTATCAGCACTCCTGGCTCCTAACTTGACAAAGCACAGTGGTACAAAGGCAAGCCTTGCTGAGGGAGCCTATGTGCTTGGTGCATTAGGTGTTTTTCCTGTCATGCTTTATATGGATGTTTTTAAGGAGTCCACAGACCACACAAAAAAGTTTTTGGTATTTTTTCTCATTTTGATTGATGCCAATTTATGAGTGCCGACTGCAAACCTTATTTTTTTCTCACTGGCAGCATATATACCAGAATATAGAAATAATAAACATTGTTGTACTAATAGCAGCCCTTATACATTGTATATAATTGACAGGTTGTATCCATTCCAGCTAAGCAAGTAGTATATTACTAATGGATCTTGGCAAGGAATGGTTCCTAAAAAAGGATGCTACATTACATTCTGATTCTGATTACAGTCCCATGTATGTGTGTAATCTGGGTGCTGGGGCAAACCCTGTGGGTGTAATCTGGGTGCTCGGGTGCTGGGTGCGCGGCAAGTTATTCGGGTGCAATCTGGGTGCTAGGGCTGGACTTGCAACCTGTGATCTATACCTGTAATTTAGAGTTTCCATGCATTATGTATTTTATCCATACCTTCAAAACAGAGTTTACATATAATTTCTTAGTTGATATATACATGCAAATCTGTGTTTGTGTGTTATTCAGTTGCTCTATACCTGCAATGTTGTGTTTCCATGTGTTGTTTATTTGATCTATACATGAATTACATTTGGGTGGAAAAGAGCTTTGTGTAGCACAGTGAATGAGAGGACAAAGGGACTCTGGGGTTGATTCAGCACACATATAGTTTTGTAACAGAACCACAATTGCACAACATAAGATTTCTGCACACACCAACTTCTAAAAATTAGAGGGAACATTGCTGCACAAGTGGAGGACTGCATTGGGATGCGGGTCCCGCGGGTGCGAGCGATCTTTTGGGTGCTGGGGGCGGGAGTGAGCGGTCAGTCAATGTACATGTGGGTGCCGGTAATCCTGCGTAGTCCTGCAAGGATGCCTTCTCGTTGCTCCCTCACAGTGTCTCTTCTCTTGTTCCGCCCAGGAACCAAGCTGAGTCACGTGATTTTATGTCACTTAGTGACTCTGCTGTGTTCGTGGGCGGAACAATAGAAGAGACGCTGTGAGGGAGCAACGCGAAGGCAGCCTTGTGTGACTGTGCAGGAAATCTGCAGTTCAGGTAAGGGAGCCGGCGGGATTGACCACATATGTGGCGGGAGCGGGTGGGATTGGACACACACATTGAGGGAGCAGGTGGGAGTGGAACACATTGCGGGAGCGGGCAGCAATGGTCACAAAACCAGCCGGGGGGGCAGGAGCAGGATTAAAAAAAACAGTCCCACGCAGGGCTCTAGCTGGAAGCAATGTATCATTTTTTGTAGATGATACAAAATTCTGTAAGGTGATAAAGTCTGAGATGGATGTCATTTCTCTGCAAAGGGATTTAGACAACATAGGACAATTTGCAAGTTATTGGCGAATGTGTTTTAATATAGATAAATGTAAAATTATGCATTTGGGTAAGACAAAATTCTATGGAATGTGATTTGGGAGTTTTTGTTGACAATAGACTTTGCAGCTGGTGCTAAGGCAAGCAAGATGTTGCCATGTATTAAAAGGGCGATAGGTTTAAGAGATCATAGATCATTTTGCCTCTTTATAAATCATTGGTAAGACCACATTTAGAACACGCAATGCAGTTTTGGACATCAATACAAAAAAAGGAAATAATGAAAATAGAAAGAGTTCAGAGAAGGGCTAAAAAAATGATTGAAGGAATGGAAAATTTCAGCTATGAAGAAAAGCTGTTCAAATTGGGATAGTTTCCACTGGAGAAAAGACATCTTCATGAGGGTATGATACACCTTTACAAGTATGCTCAAGGTTAATACCAATATATTTTTGTTGATATCTTTATAAATCATACCTTACAGACAACACGAGGGCTTCCCTTAAGATTAGAAGAAAGGAGCTTTTGTCTTAAACATAGAGATGGTTTCTTTAGTGTTAGGGCACTTAGACTGTGAAAATAAACTGCGATCTAAAGTCATTTTGGCCACCATTTCAATGTTTTTCTAGATATGAAATGCAAACATGGTTAACATGAGTAAAAAAAAGGTAAGGTAATGTTGATCCAGGGTGATTCTGACTGCCCTGGAGTCAAGAGGGTTTTTATTCCCTTCAAGATGACTTTATTGAAGGTTTCCCTTGCCTTCTTCTTCTGGGTTTGTGCAAAGGTTGAACTATATTTTCAACTTAATTATCCATTTAACTATATGTAATTTTGCAACTATACACTAACACAATTATGGATTCATTTTAATAGGTGTTTTAAGGTGGTACACTTTTTTGATATCAGGTCACTGATTAGTACAGTTCACTCACATTGTGTCACTAGTGGTTGTCTTTATACGGAAAGCCTTTTTGAGTTTCTTTGCCGCTTTCTTATTTCTTAGACCCTCAATGTAACACTTCATTCTCACTCTTATGGTTTTTATTAATACCAAAATACACAACTATGTGCAGCATTGTATTTAATGTTCAAAGAAAAAATTAAATGAACATACACAATAACCTTAATAACTTACCACAACATCAACAGTACACTAAACAAAACACGTCATCTAAAATATAAATCAGTATTTCTAAATATTATTTTTTATGATAGATCATATCATAGATTCATTGTCATGAAAACATCTCTACTGTATTTCATTTGGATTTTATCTTTGCAGATTTTCCTCATTTGGATTTTGTCCGTAATAAGTATCCAGTTGCATTAAGCGTCTTAGCCTAATTAGTTTTTGCAATGACTTTCACATTAAAATGTCCTTGTGCATGTTTAAAATTCAAAGTATATTGGATGATTTGCCAGAAATACTACCCTATAAGAAATCACCTTCATTGTTTTAAAACTCTTTGGCAAATATATGTTGCATATTAAACAATCGCCTCCAGTCTTGGAATCTTATCTTAAAATCTACCACTCTGACAATTTATGCTTGATCTTCATATTCTGTAGAAAGACAGAACATCTGAGTCAGACAGGGAGAAAAGTTTTCAACTATCATAACAATGAAAAAAATGGCAAAATGAAAAATGCACAAGATTATCTTCTAAAACTAATTAAGGTGCACAAAGACAGTTGAGAACAAATTGTGTAATGACAAGGTGTGATCCAAATGAAATTATATTTGAATCGGAAGGTAAATGACTTAAATACCAACTAAATAAGTTATTTTAACTAACCAAGATGTTGTGTAAGTGGGTATATTAAATGATGCTCGATTAAAAAAAATTAAAGCATTGTGATTTGTAGAGTTATAACAAAAGGTAGTTAAGTGCATAATTTTGGTATTTAGTAACCTATACTACATTTTAGAGGCTACATATAATTTCCTCCCCTATTCACTTGCATCAGATACCCTTTTTAACCAGGGAAGGGCTGTCAACTTCTGGCCTGGGGTTCAGAAATACCTCTCCCATTAACTGACATACACACCAACACACACACACTTACACGTGCAGATTCCTTTTCGCACATAAACACTTATACTGAAACATACTCAATTCATCAACTTTATTTGTGTACACTACATGCCCCCTCACCCATCAGTATCTTCTCTGCAGCTGCGCACTGACACACACTGCCCTCTCTCACTTGCCCTCCATCCTGGCAGTGTATTCCCTGCACAGAAAAATCAGAGGAACAGGGGGAAGTGGGATGAAGAGGGTAAATGCGCAGACAGGGCATGGAGGGCAGAGAAGCCTGGGGAGAATATGTACAGAGAGAGAACTAGAGGAGAGAGTGCATGGGTTACAGATAGGACTGGTGAAGAGGCTTGTTTGTTTTAAACTTCTGAATGAATAAAGCCCTCCAAATTCATCCAAACTAAAAAAGCAGGTAACAAAATTTGTCTGAAAATGAATGAGCCAAAACCTAAACAAAAGTGTTGTCTTGGCAATCTTCTTATAGCCTAGGCCATCTTTATATAGAGCAACAATTGTTTTTTTAGATCCTCAGAGAGTTCTTTTTAAGGGAACACCAAATTTACACTGTTATACAGGCTGCACACTCACTACTTTACATTGTAGTCATTTCTTCAGCGTTGTCACATGAAAATATATAATAAAATATTTACAAAAATGTGAGGGGTGTACTCACTTTTGTGAGATACTGTACATAGAAGCAAAAACCTGAATGAAAGGGTAAGCCCAGTGATGACCATGTTGATGGGTGTTGCGTTCCTAAACCTAGTTTGAAAATCTGTGTTCCAATAAGTTCTTTCAGTTTATGTTCGGACAGTAAATTTATATGCAAAAAAAATGTCAGCTCCAGGTTACAGGTTTATGGGACAATAACATATTTTATGGGGATGTAGCACATTGGCCTCCATCATGTTAAATACATCCACTTAGGGTTTATATGGCTGGCGCAGTGTGTCAAGTTCAGAGGAAGTGGGCTCCACCAACATACAAGTTGTATTGTGGGACAGTAGGGAGAAGCCCCCCCCCAAATAGAACAGTCCAAGAAATTCCCAGAATTAAAAAAAAAAAAACAGTTTAAAGGATACAATATCCAATGTAGCAACGGAGAATATTTATTATTAGAAAGAATTTGCACTGTATCAAGCTGATGGAATTGCGTTATAAATTAATTTATTAGTGGTACATGATATCAGTAAAACTAGCAAAAATTACAAATACAGTTTCAGATTAATGTTGATGCTGCTCACTCAAAAGGAGACTCTCTATGCATTTGGTGATAGTGTGACATCTTAACTCCTTTGAAGAATTATTTGACAGATCACATAAGTAAACCCACACATGTTTTTGCTATATATATGGATTTATTCAACTATAATAAAAGACAAAAAGCATTCATTATACAAATAATGAAAGCAATAACAATCAACATAGCAAGAAATTGGAAAAAGACTGATCCAATTAGTTGGGAGGATGTTATAAATCAAATCGATTATCAATACAAAATGGAAAACAGTTTTTATTCTGGAATAGGCAAACATCAGCTTTATAAGGACAGTTAGGAACCCTGGAAAAATACACTGATTTAACTATGACTTTAATTATGTCTCATAATAACAAATACAATTGACTGGTATGAATGTCGTATAAATGTATATGTTAATTATAGTTTTTTTGTTTATTGTTTGTTTCATGTATGACTAAATATACCCATAGAAGAATACTTATTTTTTTATGTATTAATAGTCACAAATACATGTTTAGGTGAATATCTGATTTTAGTGAATGTATGCATTTCATAAGCCGTACACAAATCTTTTTTTTTTCTTTTATTACCTTTTAAATTAACTTAAAACTTGAAATAAAGAAAACTAAATTATAAAATGCATGGGTACATGATTTTATTCGTGGACTGGATCAAATGTCTTTAATTTAATAATTAAATGACAAGATATGCCTGTTTTTAGAGGACATTTCCCTGACTGAGGCTACTATCCCTGGTTGATATTTTTCCTCAGAAGTGTCTTATGAACCTTTTCACAGCCTAAAGGTAAGTTCCTGCATAAAATACTATAAAGGACATTTACAATAGCTCTCATGTAAAAATCTCAACAAAATATGTCTGTTCATTTTTATTATCTTGATGTTTTTTTATTATGTCAAATACAATGTATACCTTCTCCTTTATATGTAACTTTTTGAAATCATTTTAAGTCTTTTCTCTTTCTATTCAGTTTTTGTTTCTTTGTTTTGTCTTTTTATGCTAAAATTGCTGCTTTGGTACATTAGATTGATGTCATTTTGAAATGTTCTAATCCTAAATTCAGATAAGCCTGCAGGGGTTTATATATTTTTTTGTAAGATTACTAATAGTAATTTATATAATACCAAAAATGTATTTATGAATGTGCAATCCATCACAGTGCTATCCCCATTTTCATATTGTCATATATGTCTTATATAATTTAAATTAACATATTCAGTTGTATAAGGATACTGAATATCAGTTAAAATGTATTTGAATTGTAAACCAGATTAATGTCTAAGCTAGTCAGTCCAAGAGATTCATGGAAAGTGTTTATTAGGCACAGATTATAGTAATAAGACTTAAAAATCCTTATGGATGAACACCGTGGTTTACAAGTGTCATATCCATTAACCATGAAATAAATTACAGGGCATATTGTGAGATTTAGGATTCTCAAGAGTATCTTTTGAGGATATGTAACACTAACATTCTTAATACCCCGCAGTGAACATTAAAGTTGCACCCTGTAGTTCTGTAAATGATGGAGTTCTGTGGCTTTTAAATATGCAATACTGCAAAAAAATCTTTATTTTTTTTTCTGGTATATTTATGTGCATGCTTCATGATACCTAAACATATAATGCGGTTGATAACAAAAAATATATAAAAATTATGTATAAAAAGCTCTTAACCCTACACCAGCTGCAAGTGAATCAGTGTAACTTCCCTACTACACAAACTCAAATATATTAACAAAAAAGTGTGAGACATGCACTTAGTGCAACCCTCAAATCATATATTAAATTATTAGACTTGTATATTTGGATTTGTACTAATTGCAAATTTACCAAATTTTGGTAAATTTGTTGATTTGTGCATCAGACGAAAAAGCTCTGAATTTTCATCCAACATTCACTCACAATCATATTCACTCTCTCATGCGCTCATTCAAGTTCACTCTCTCACACTCTATAAATGTTTCCATACTTCTCTGCTGACTACTTCCGCTTCCCCATTTTCTTCTTCTTCCTCAGTTGCTATCTTTTATGTTATCCCTTCTCTTCTTTCTTCAGTCTGCTATCTTCAATGCTCTTCATCCGTACTTTCAATCACGTCCTGTCCCCGGAAGCACCGCCAACTTGCCCTGAGTTCAAGTAAAGGCACAATTATGATGCTTTAAGTGATGTCCTCTTATGAGACGCTTCAGTCAGCTGTTTGGTTTGGAAACTGGTCCATTATTTTGTGTAGCGAGAAGTGAGTTGAACAGCAGTTTGTCCCACTGGCAGACAACTTTTGAAAGGGTGGTGTTGAAATGGCTTGTTTTAGAGGTATGCAGTGGGAAAGGTGCTTTAATAAAGTGCCTCACCCCATACACTTTCTTGGGGGGGGTCCACATACTTTTCATTCCTGATGTTACTGTATCTGATTATGGTGACAGTGCGATGCAGTATTTTTATTCATTTAACTTGAGTGGGGGATTTGTATAGAAAGGAAAAGAGGACCCACTGGGAAATAAAGTAGATTATATTCCAATTTGCTGCTTTCCATGTCCTTATAAAAGGTTTTGGTTTCGGTATGTATTAATTTTCAAACAACAAATGTTGTTTCCTGACCTTTTGGGTTGGACAAACTTCAGAGGGAGTTAAATTTGTAGATCTAAACGATTATCAATTTCTCACTCAGAGACCCTACCCTCCAAACTAAACAATGCAGTCGTGCTAACCATGCAAATTATACAATGCAGCCAAATTATCCTATACAATACACAGTGTTCCTTATCATTATCTACTAGACTTGTGAAAATGGTCCAAAAATGATTGGATGATTTTTTTGTTTAATTTTTTTCCCATTCACACTCTCATTCACTTGTTCATAGGTGTGGTGTTACACCAAATATAAAAATATAACACAAGGTCTATAAAAATAAAACACAAGGTCTACTTTAACAGATATTTAATAAGAGACAAAAACACAGTGACATACAATAAATGAGTGACAGCCCAACATACAATGCAACACTTTCCAAGACTAACCTGCAACCTAAAGGTCCAACATAATCCAGCACACCACAGATTGCTCCATCCATGAAGGATGGTGGGCAGAGAGAGATGAATTAATATTTTGCGTTCAATAGGCATATTGCATCACTTTAGGTGTGCCCTCGTTTAGAGGAAGAGTTCAACTGGCAAAAACATTGACAATGTCACCACAATAGGTGCACCAGTCTCAAGCCATATGTATATTGTTTTTCAAGGACGGATATGACTTTTGACCACTCTTTATGTATATTTCACCAGTTCACTATTGTTAGTAATTTTAACTTTATGAAAGAAGGTTCTGTCACTTAGACTCTCTCCTGTTGCCAGGTTCCATTTGATTGATTGATTATTATCTACCCAAAGATATAGAGAGTAGTTGATAGGTTCAATAAAGGGTAATAAAATATGAATGAAAAACTTAATTATGTTATTATTCTTACCAAGAATAATAAGTGAGGAACAGTACCAAAAGATCAATTAACAGCAAGGTTAGAGGCAGATTGCATAGGTTTGTAGTCATCATCATGGAGCCTTCTGTATAGGAAAAATAGACAGTTGCCTAGGGAACTTACAAGGAAGCACAGCCAACATGAAATTTCACAAAGCACAAACTTGCAGAACATGGGGCTACAAATACCTGCCTAGAGAACTGTCCCTTAACATACTTTCCAATTCAACAACTCCATGCCCATAAAATTTAGGGGGAGATTGACCTTTTATTTTTCCCTGGTAACAAACAGGTAGGAAAAAGATGAGGAATACGTGCATGTAAGAGACAGGTAGCCATCCTAAAAGGTGACAGTAAGCAGGCTTGAGTGAAGTCAATTTTGTTAAATGGCAGGCTGGACATCTGTATATGAGAGGACCTATGCCAAACACAACCCCCTATGTTGATAATGCATGCTTGGGACACACAAACTATATTAAAATTAAGATTAGCAATATTGCTTGCTTGAATGCTATAGTTTGAATAAAAAAAA